>CM070704.1:19106027-19348029 GCA_036346265.1 Melocanna baccifera | reverse complement strand
GGAGGGAGGCGGTGGAGTGCGGCCGAGGAGAGGAGGTAGCGGCGGAGGAAGGCTCACGGATCTTAAAATAAATTTGACACCATGTAGAATAGTAGAGAGGATTGCTAGACATCACAAGCTAAAGAAATGGGGTAGCTTGTATATATATTGGCTGATGTAGGCATACAAGGAAAGCATATACATAAAAGCGCATACTAAAGGAATACGCGTGAGCTCACGAGCGAGAAAAATAAAACTTTTCTACGCGCACCAAGAACATCATGCTAAGGAAGGATCATGGATCGTTACCATTAGGCCTTGCGGCGAAGAAAGAATGGAAAGCCGATCCAATCACGTGCGTCGAGTAGTATTGGAAGTAGCCGATCGTCTGAGCGGATCGTCTCCTCCACGCACGCCGTCGGCCTTTGCAACGGCGGCGCCTCCACCGGTATCCACCGTCCGGGGTGGGCGCGATCGCGAGTGTACTAGCACTCGTGGCGGCTAGGGTTTGGCTCGGGAGGTGGCGGCTGAGGTTTTGCTAGATGTTAACGCACGAATCCCCTCGCCCCTCGCCTCCATATATATATCTCTCTCACGTGGGCCTCGTGGACCGAGGCCCAATAGAGTCTATTCGGATCTCTATCCGAATTGAGCCCATATCCGAATCATATTGAATTAGTGTTCCAACCCGTTAAGCGTGCGACCACAGCAGGTTCACGTATACTTGGTCGTGACCGGAAATGCCTTTCGGTTACCATGTTAATAGCGGTCTCTAGTAAGACATATTAACCCCAAAGTATATGTAAAGATTATATCGGTGAACTTTGTAATGTTCTCTCATGTACGAATCCCTTTGCCTCACGATATAGATTGAGCTCAAGGCGAGACACTGTGTCATCCTCTTAATAGCTCAATCACTCTCTCGATTCCGTGATGGATTATAAACTCGTGATTGACTCCTCAATCACCTTGGCATGGCCATGCACTTTCATAATCCATTACATCGAGGGCCAGAGATATCTCTCCCATAAGGAGGGCAAATTCTATCTTGATCATTCACATCCCACTACATGTTTCATGGCAAACCGAAGACTAATTTTATGACTACCCGATTCACGGAGTAGTGTTTAGTAGTCCCAAAATAAGCTACTACTCATGTTGGGAACCATGATGACCTCAAGTCTAAGGACTCTACATAAACACTACTTGAGACCAGCGATGACACATGGAATCTCTGCGGTGTCTCATGGCGAGTCTATCAACATATGTTCACTAACACATGTCCATATTATTGATTTGGTATCACCATACCATGATCCATGAGACATGATCATCAATCAATACATATCTTTGATCTTTGTCTTTGAATCATATTTGTTCCTCATATGATATCGATCGAGGATCATTTAGAAATAGCAACATCTTAGTATTTAAGAGTCTCATGAATTAGTCACATACTCATTGATCAATAATGATGATGTCTATTCCAAGGAACAAAGTAATGTATCATAAACATAGTATGTGATATATACAACATCTCCATGTTGCCTCTAGGGCATATCACTAACACATACATAGAAAGCGCATACAAGGAAAGCATATACATGGAAGGCTCATACATGAAAAGCGCATACGGAGGAAAGTGATGTAATTATTCTAATAACATCGTCTTGAGCTAAAAGAAGAGAATTAGTTTTGGAAATATATGCGGTAATACGTCGGTAGATACATGATTAGGAATAGGTTGATATGATATTAGTAGATAATGCGCATATGCAACCAAAATACACTGCTACCTTTTCCTTGAAATGACTATGTCAAGCTTTATTTGCCCATCTACGCTAGACATTTTAATTTGGACATACATGTCAATCTTGAGTGTGTGATCGAGAAGCGTTAATGTGTCAAATTCCAATGTTTGTGCGAATGTTGATGGCGAATGCTCTCGATCTCTGCCATGCGGCGTAGAAGTCGATCACTTCTTTCTACAAGAGCGGTGTGCTCGAGCGTGTTGCTAACATCAATGTCCAACAAGTTCACCACTTGCGAGTGCGAAGAATTTTTATTGATATCTCATTGGCGTTGGCATCGGCGATGGCGGGCTTAGAACTCATCAAGGCGGTGAGTTGGCGTCGCACCTCCCGGTGTGATGGCGATGCTCGGGTGTTGATGTCCATTAGACCCGTCTACGGTGTCGAGGTCCATCATCACTATGTTTATTCGATGTCCATTGAACAACGCTAAACTCTGCCGCGACTAATTAAACACAATTGGACAACGATGTTTACGGTGTAACATCCTATTCTTACGAGATTTTTAAAGCACGGAATTTAAAATTGAATTTTACGGAATTTTCTGAATTTAATTGAAGCTTCAAATGAATTTTTAAAGTTTTAAATGAATTAATATGAATAAAATAAACATTAACATAAGTTGGAAAAATTTTATTTGTGTTCTTGAGGTTTCAAGAAATTTTTGGTATTTTGGTGAATTTTTGGGATTTAATTGCTATTTTCTAGAGCTTTTAGAAGTTTATTTGAATTTTTGGAAAAGAAAGAAAAATAAATAACCCGCTTGATATCCTCTCTCGTCCACCGTCGGCCATCCACAGCGCAGCGCGCGCGCCGCCGCGTCTCGCTTCCAGCGCTCGCGCCGCCGCCCGATCCGCCCGCCACGCGCGTCACGCATCGCGGCCGGCGGCGCTGCCTCGTCGCCACCGCCGCGCCCGCCGCGCCCTCCGCGCCGATCGCGCGCGCGCGATCTCGGCCGTCCGCTCCCGCGCGTCGAACCCTAACCCTAATCGCGCTCGCCCGTCCGATCGTGCGCGTGGCGCATCCTAGCCGTCTAAACCGTCCGCGTTGCGACCGTCGCCGTATCCGGATTGGATGCCTCGGTTCGCGTGATAAAACCCACCGTTCGTCCTCGGTTCGCGTGCCGACACGAGCTCCGCCGCCGCCGCTCCTCGCCCGTCCTCGCGCGCGCGCCGCCGGAGTTGCCCACGCCGCCCGTGCGCGTCTCGTGTCGCGAGAGTCACCGGGTGTCGCCGTCGCGGAGAACCAGCCGTAAGCCCCGCCGGCCTCTTCTCCGCGTCGCACACGCCGCCTCGCGTCGCCGGGCGCCTCGCCCGCCCTCGCCCTCGGTCGCCGCGCCGGACCCCGCACAACCCCGCGCGCGACGCCTCGCGCGGCGTGCCCGACCTGCGTCGGCAATCGCCGCTTCCGCCTCGCCCTCGCATCCGCGCCCGTCAGTCCCAAATCGAGGCGCGAGGCACCAGCGCCTGCCACGCGTCGCCCCCTCCGCCGTCCAGTTCGCCGGCGCACTCCCGCCAGCCAGCGCCAGCGGCAACCGCGCGGCGGCCGAGCCGCCACGTCGACATCCGCCGTCGCCCGCGCCCACGCGCTTGCATCCCCGCCGTTGCCCCAGATTTGGATCGAGGATCTAGATCTCGCCGCGTGTCGCCCTCGCGACCGTCTGATCCGACCGCCGCCGCCCGCGCCCGTGCCGCGTCAGCCCTAGCTGATGTGGCATGCCATGTGTCGCCGCCACGTCAGCGCCACGTCAGCACCGAGCCGTCCCCCGAGCCACGTGGCAGCCACGTCAGCTGCCACGTCAGCCGGGTGACACGTGGCAGCACATGCTGCTGCCACATCAGCGCGCCCCGCCACGTCAGCACCGCCGCCCCCCTCGCGTTTACTGTTCCGTGCGCCGGGTTCACGGTGGACCGGTAATCCCGTGGACCGGGTTCACAGCACAGTAACTTTTCCGATTTTCCCGAATTAGTTTTAGAATTAATTTTCTGGGAGCACGTTCTCCTCCGTCCTAGCTCCGATTGACCTCGTTCTTTTTTCTAAATTCATGTAAAATCAAGCTCTAGCTGTTGGTTCTGGTTTTGTGAATTTTGGAGTTCATTTGCTTATCATTTTATGTATTTCTTTGTTTTCGATCGTTTTCTCTCTCGTTAGATTCGGATTCCGGAGGAGCAGGTTTCGCGCTGAGAAGACCGAGAGTACCAGCGAGCATAACGAAGGCAAGTCGTGTCCCTTGATCATGTTGAACCCAATTTTGCAAACTATTATTTAATTAATTTGTTTTAAATTACATTGCATTGCTATTTTTATTCAAACCTCTGCACTGGTAGTTATCGCCCAATTGAGATTATACCTCCTTGATACCTTGGAATACCATGATGCCATTGTCACCATAGGTTGGGTAATTTATTAGTGATGCTAGATTATTTGTCACATGGGTTGGTACGATTAGATTGCTTAGCCGGCTTATATTTACGATTGATCTCATCACACATGTTAAATTATTAATTTGGCTTAATGACATATGGAACTGTGGTTGGTGCCACGTGTATTAAAATTTGTGCCACGTCATTGGTATCACGTTGGCTTGGGTTATACAAATTGGTTTTCACTCGGGCGAGTGATCGTGCAGTAAAGGTGGAGGTGCAGTTGCGCTTCGGGGATGTGGTGGCCTCGCCCGGGTAACGTTAAGGACTTAACTTTGTGCGCCATTGATCTGAGCTTAATCGTGCAAACCACATGTCTATTATGGGATGGACCTGGCTGATTAATTTGTAATATTTCAATTCAATTCTGCCATTGTGATGGACATGGTTGCTGATTTCCATGTGGCGCAAGGGGGGGTGTGATCACGAAACCCTAGCGGGCGGGATTGTGTTGAGGTAGAGCATTGTAAAGGCCTTGTTGTGATTTCCTTAGGCCTAGGCTAATCACATCGTGTAGGTGCAGTTGTGCAACCTCTGCCAGTGTAAAACTATTCGAATAGCGCGTCCTCGGTCATGGGCGGTGCTCGGGGATTTCACACGAGGGTTAGTGTTTCATTTATAACTTGGTGGTTTATGTTGGTAGCGGACGGGTAGTCCCTTTGTTGGTTTAACTTGTGGATTGGTGTTCACAAGTGGTTTATTTTTTCCCTTTGATTATTCCTTATTCTGCTTTCTAGTTAACTTTACGCTTTCAAGATTATTTAATGTATTTCATCGATAAATGCCTTTATGCAAATTAACCTTTCACCTTCCATTGGTAAGCCTTGCATATTATATTGCATTCATTGTTACAAATGACTTCTTTGAGTACCAATGTACTCACGGCTTTACGCCTATGTTGCTCGATTGAGGAGAGGAGTACTATCGGCGGGAGGTGCGGAAGGAGAGTACTACAGCGACTTCACGGATTAGACCGTTCTCCACTCGATAGCTTTGTGGCTTGTCGATTGGGCCTTCACGCTTTATTTTGGATTTTATTTGCTATTTTGTTAAGCCCTTCCGGCTAGAGATATTATAAGCTTGGCCATAAGGTCGTACCTTTGATATTTTATCGATATTCGAGTTTTCCTTTATTATTGTCGCGTGTATGGTGTGATGACATCTATGTTTGATTTGTGTGCACTAGCGTGGTCCTAGACTAGTCAGTTTACATAGAGACCGAATTTGCATATTCGGGTCTCGACACGAGCAAAACATGCAATAACTGCGTGTTTTTCATCATTCACAAGTGTATTGAGCGCTACTTTCAGATTTAAAACTACAGAAGGTCTCAAATTTTCTTTCATAATATGTATATCAACTTATTCGCGCTTATTGCTTAGGTTGCTCAGACTCCAAAATTTTTCTTGATCTGCTACTATCTGTCCTATTCGCAGGCTTTGTGGTCTCTTCTCTTTTTTTCCTTTCTTTGGCGGTTGAGAAAATGTGACAACGAAATAGCGAACCTACCTATGGCTTGTTGAGTTGAACCATAAATTTATAGAAAAATTGGGTTGGTACCATAAAAAAGCTACAGTTTAGAAAAATACCATCACATTCTTCAGGTTTAGTTTAACACCACCGCCCTCTGCTCCGCTCTGTGAAATAGCACTCCTGTCACCTCTCTTGGCTTTGCCATTAGCTCGCATACGAAACATATGAGATAAGGCTAACTCCCTCCCTTGTTCAGCCCTTTTTGCACACCACCTCCCTCACCTATCTTGCTCCTCTGTTCACCCTCCTCAGGCTGCAGCGCGCATATATGTTGGCCCAGCTCCTGGAGAGAACTTGCACATTGTTTCCTCTCTAGAACACATACAAACACAAAGGAGACAAGTTATTTTGTTCTGATGCACCTCACCCTGAACTGCAGCAGGCTCTTCTTCTTTTATAATGCAAAAACATGACCTTCTAACTACAGATGCACTACATGTAATGCCATTACTTGCATTAAGTAGCACATGCATGCACACAGTTGATTCTAAATCACCAGAAAACGGATAGGAGTTACTCTCGTCACTTATATGCATATCGTTACATGGGCTCATTCAAGAAAGAAAACTGCATATGCTAATTAAAATACTAGCAAACGTGATGCATATGTTAAATGCTAGCTAACGTGCACTGGGTTACCAACAATGTATAGCTTGCAAGCCGTGAATCTCCATCGAAGAGCATCTTGCCGAAATCCCTGAGTTAGATCTCCTACCTCTATCCATGAATTTGGTGTTTTGGTTGGGATTTGCGGACAAACCTAACCATAGTTTTCTTGCACAATGTAGAGCATGTAGGTGGAGGGTTAAGAAAGCATGGGTCTTCGTGAAGTTGATAATGGGTAAGCAAAGAATCATTTTAATCTAATTTCAATTTCATTTTTGTTGTATGCATATGAGGTTGGACAGATTTGGGTATGGATGGATTAGGGATGAATGTGAGAAGCGATGTAGCCCCAGGAAGTGGAATGTGATGATAGTAACAACCCAAAGATGCATTTGAGTCTCATTGTTTTAACGAGTGTCAAATTGCATTTTTTTAGTATTCATAGGAGTATCAAAGAGAAAATATAGTGTAGAGCTTTATGTCCAATCTTACCTCATATGCAAGGATGGAAGAAAATAGTACAAGAAAGGAAGAACATTGAGATGGGATGTGGGATTTGATGATATCTAAGCTTGTAGATTTGACAAGGTATGTGGAAACGTAGATTTGACGAGGTATGTGGAACCATACTACTCTTGGGCCAGTGATGAAGAGGTGACATTTTGGTACGTTGGGAAGGAAAATAACTTAATTAGAGTGGCGAGTGATGCACTCCTGAAGAAGGCTTTCATTAAGAATAGTGTGCAGAAGGAAGTGAAGCTATTTATGTCAGTTGGGAAGTGTTAGTCATCTCAAATGAGAGCCACTTTTTATATGATAGTGCAGTATTTTCATAGATATATGGTCATTGAAAATCTGATTTTGTCTGTTCGATTGATCTACTAGTGTTGACTCTTTCAGCTGATCAGTAGTAATCCGTTCACACTTATGGTTACATAACAACCCTGATTTTTTTACCAGGTTTAGGCACGTTGCTAGCTGAAATTTTTTTTGCCTAGGTTTAGTCAAGCTACCGGCTAGGGAACGTTGTTAGATCGAGTTATGATATTGACGAAAACCTATTATGCTCTAAGTCAATTGTGTCATGTATTACATTGTACTCGTTCGTTAGCCGTTTGTCGTGGGTTTATTTGAGTGTTCCTTTGAATAATTGACTAATTGTAGTTCTGGAAGACCTTGAGCTCTTTAGATGCTATTTTTTTCCTCTAGGCATCAATTGCACACTACTACAAAAAAGCTTATATTAGACGCCTCATCACAGACGGTTCACAAAAACCATTAGTGTTAAATGCAATCACAGACGATTTATGGTAAGAAATGCATGATACATCCTGACAGTTCTCATTAGAAGCTGTTTATGATACTTCTCAGACGATTTGTACTATAAACCGTATGTGATATGTTTTCCGCCTTATAATTCCCTGAAATTTCATAATCTCCCATCTGAGTTTGAGTATGATTCTGTTCCGACACACTTTTAGTAAAACGGGCATAACTTTTGTATACGGTGTCCGTTTTTAATGTTTTTGTACTCGTTAAAAAGCAAATGATGATCCCAATACAAAAAAACATGGCTTGCGACAGTCGCCCTCTAATACCCCCAAAATCGGCTATCTTAAGCTTCAAATTTGCATCGCAAGTTTTTCATTTCTGTTTTTGCCAAAATTTTTGATCTTCCCTTCGAAATTTGGGATTCGTCTCATCTGCAAAGTTGTAGATCTTGTCAAAACCTTTCAAATAAGTACATATAAGCCATATAGAAATTTGCTATTTCATATTTTGAGACTAGTTGTTTATATTGTATCGGTATATATATAGTCTTTATCATAGACGATTCGTGGTTCAAACCATCTGTGATAATTATGTTTCATAGACGGTTTGAACCACGAACTATCTATGATAATTTCGTCTCTGACAGCAGAACGTCAGACCAGAAGGAAGACCATCAGATTCTGCAAAGTTCAGTGGGGCAACCACACCGAAGACGAGGCCACCTGGGAGCGAGAAGAAGATTTAAAGACCAGCCATCCCCATCTCTTTTGCTAGCCAGTGCAAATCTCGAGGTGAGATTTCCTTTAAGAGGTAGGTTTGTAACATCCCAAAATTCTATTCCTTTGATAAAGCATTTATTGGATTTTCCCTAGATTTTTTTTTATTTAAGCCTGTTCTGAGGAAAAATTAAAAACTTTGATTTGTGAAGGCCAAAGTAAACCTATAGCATTTCATGAAAGTCAAACAACTGTATTTCACTTTCCTAAAGTCAAATCTGTGATTATATTAATTTTCAGAATTTTATAAAGAATTAAAAACTTCCCTCTTAAGTCAAACTGTGCTTTTTCAAAATGTACTTATCAAATTTGGTGGAAAATATTTTTATTAAGTCCCAATTAGTCCCGAAGGTTCTCTGAAATTTTTGGATTTTCAAAATTTATTTGGTATTTTTCCGAGTTTTCTAAAGCCTATTATCATTTACGGAAAATCAAAAGAAATCAAATCCCAAACCCTCCCATGAGCGGCAGCGTGTCGACCATCGGAGCCACCTCCACCCGCGGATCTAATCTCGGCTGCCCGTCGTCATACCGGTTCAATCCGCCTTTCCCCATCCTCGGATCGGCGCGTGGCAAGCATCGGGCCGTCCACCTCTCCGCCCGATTCAATCCCCACCGCGCCCTCACTTAGCAACCCGCGCGTCCCTCTTCCCTCGCTCGGCGCGTGGCGTGATCCACACCGCCTCGTTGCGATTTCAATCGCGGCCGTTCCTTGTCACTTAAAGCACCCGATCGGGTCGAGATATAAACCCGTTCTTTGGATTGCATCTCGATCGTCCACGGTCACTTACAGTTCAACCCGATCCGGTGATCGCCCTCTCGCGCCGCGCCACTTCAAACATCGGCCGTTCTCCTCGCCCTTTCCGTTTTCCTTCTCTACGTGGCGTGCGGGCCCCACTGTCGGGCCCTTCGTCCTGCCCCTTTCCTTTCTTCCTCGCGCGATCGCTGCACGCCGCGCCGTGTCGAAGCGAAGCTTTAATAACCGGTTTCTTATAAATAATCCCCGCGCCTCGGCGCATTCAAATCAGCGCCTCCCGCACCCATCGAGGCATAATCGGCCCTAATTGCGGCGTTTCCGTCGCCACCTTAAACCTCCGGCCGTTGCAACTCGGCGAGATTTGCTCGGCGTTACCTCCCTCCTCGGCCTATATAAAGGACTCCCGTGCTTCCCCTCAACACCCGCCACCCCGAGCCTCGGGCGCATAATCAAGCCGAAGGTCTCCTGCGCCGAATCAGCGCCGGCTTCAAGCGACTCAGCAATCGCGGCGGCTCGAGCCACCTCGCCCCTCGCCGCGCCTCCCCAACCTTCTTTGGTGCGAGCGATCCTCGGCGACCACTCCCGAAACTCTTGCATCGCGGAACCTCTCGCGTAGTGAACCCTTCTCCGGCCGCCGCCTCTCGTCGATTTTCTCTCGGTCATCCTCTGCCTCGCGCAAAGTCCGATGCACTCCCAGCGTCCTCCTCGTCATTTTGATACCATCGGCGGCGCGCCGCTCACGAACTCGGCGACCATCGGCCCCGCGCCGCCGCGCGCCGGCTAACCCACGTCGGCCGTCGGGCGAGTTAGCGGCGGCGTGGCAGCCAGTGGCGGCGGTCGGCGCCACGCCAGCACCACCCGCACGCCCCCTCGCCACCTCGCGCGCGTGCCGCCACGTCGGCATAAAGCCGTGACGTGGCAGCCACGCGGTGACCACGCGGCAGCCCCGTGGCGCCATGTCAGCGCCATCCCGTTGCCCGCGCGCCCGCCTGCCACCTCACCCTTCCCTCGGGTCCATGGACTCGGTCCATGACACCCGGGCCCCACCTGTCAGCCTCTGCCCGATTATATTAATCCTAGGGCTGACGTCATAATCTATGTTTTCCTTTAGAAAAATAATTCGTGCTGACGTCATAAATCCTTTTCGGTTTAAAAATAAATCCAGAAAATACCCTTTTTCTTTTATTTTGAATTCAAACTTTTGGAAGGCTATAACTTTTGCATTTTAACTCCAAATTGACCCATTCAAATTTCTAAATTTTTCTAAAATCATGATCTAACCATTTCTGGAATAATTTTGAAAGTTTGAAATTTATTTAAATTTTGTTTGAATATATTTTGTAATTCCAAGGTTTAAATTTAAATTAAAACTTCCAATTTTTTTTAAAAAAAGCCTCAATTCCTTCCCAAGAATTGTTGGTCCACATCCAAAATTCAAAATTCTGTCTCTCAGTTTATTTTATAATTTTTGGAAGTTATTTGGATTTCATTCGAAGTTTTGTTTTGAATTTGCTTTGAATTGATTCTTTCGTTAGATATTGACGATTCCGGAGAGTTTGAATTCGACGAATCGCAGCAGGACTTCGATCAAGGCAAGTTGCACCTTTGACCATATTGGACCTAGTATTTTAAATACATTTATGTTGTTTTACTGTATATGCATGCGTACTTCTACTCAAATTAATTTAAAATCCAGTTTAAATGTTAGATATACCCATAATCCTTTGATTATAGCCCTTTTGAAATTCTAAATCATACAACTTGTCACCCTAGCTGAAAACTAGTTAGTACCATAGTATTGACTAGAAAATTTTGTAGAAATGCTTAGCCTGGCTTAGTATAAGCGTAGGTGGGACAGACCTTTCACATGAAATGTCGGTTTGAAAATGAGACTTGACTTGGAGAGTCAAGGGTGGTTTCTGAAATTATTTAAAAATGAAAATAGAAAACATGTTTTGGACTTAGGCTAATGGTTAGGTGGTGGGTGCGGTATGCCTCGTGTTTGGTGACACTGGTTGATTATCGTGCGGGGTATGTGGTTGAGCCTAAATCAACAAGGACCGTTTACGTGAATTATTTCACGAAGTCACTTCGTACTACCACAAGTCGGTATGGGACGGACACAGCTAAGTAATTTGTGAAGTTCCAATAATAGTCTCGCTATAAATTTGAATGTGGCGCGGCGTAGGGTGTGGGAAGTCTCACATGGCACGGAGGGCTCCAACTCGTGGAATCGAGTTGTGGTGAAACAGTGGCGGCGTGATTATGTTGGCTATGAATCATCGAACGACCTTGTCATGAACTCTCCGCGCACACCTAAGGCGGTGTGTTGATCGCGTGGCTCAAGTGAGAGGAATGTCTTGTGGGTAAAGTTGTACACCTCTGCGAGTAACAAACTATCACGGATAGCCGTGTCCACGGTCATGGACATCTTGAGTAGAGTCTTCAGATTAGACTTGAACTTTCATAAAACTTGGTTTTGGCAAAACAAGCGTTGAATTTGGTAATGGTCGGGTGGATTCCGTGGATAGGTTAGTGTGGGTTGGAGCCTACACTAACGGTATTACTGTTAAAAACAATGTTTCATATCTTGTATTAAAATTCAGCTTTTAGTATTTACGTTATTGTATTTAAATTCAAGTATTGCTTTCCGCACATTACCTATTAAGCTTTCCTTTGAACCCCTTATGCATGCATCAACTCTGTTATATTTCTGGTGTAACTTGCGTAAGCATTTACTTGCTTACCTTGGGAGTATACAGTACTCACCTTGCTAAATCTGTTGCGGACTTGAGGCGACTACGGCGGTGAGGACTACTTGGCGAGTAGGATCGTCTTCTGATCATTCGCTGTGGGAGGCTGGATGGGCTTGTCTTTGCCACCTTTACCTTCTTTCCATTTGTTTTTGTTTATTTTGTTGGCCTTGTGCCTTATTGTAAGACTTGGCCTTAAGGCCGTATTTTAGTTTAATAATATCTCGTGGTTATTTTTGCATGATATGCATTCTTTGTTAAACTTTGTGTGCACTAGCTTTTCACAGGATAGTGCGATTTACCTGAGGGGCTCGGAGTTGTTGTTCGGGTTCAGCGAAATGGTATCGAGCAACAATGACCCTAAGGCGTGACCTTAGCTAGAGACCAACCTTAAGAACATATTTTCATAAGAAATGCTCTTTTAAAAACATCTCTTCCTTGTCTCAATCTCTTTACCAAAGCGATTACTAACTCCTCTCCTCCTCCAAAATTTTAGATGGAGCAACCCACCGCGTCTCCCATGGAACCCTTGCCGGACTCTTCGCGATGATCTGTACAACCTCATGCAAGAGCTCAACTTCCGCCGTACCCCTCTACCGGGGATATGTTGGCATGTATGGAGCGAGGAGCGCTGAGGGTGGAAGTGAAGATCTTGAGATTTGAACAAGCGGAGCCATCTCGTGTTCGGCGCACCCCTACCTCGAGACACCTTCTTGGACGGATGCGGGATGCAGCAGAGGGCCATTCGCCATGCGGAACATCTCGCTCGAGACTTGCTGCGCACCGACTTCCGCTACTTCCCCATGAAGACTCCCTGTGGGCTGCGGCGACTTCGTCTCTGAGTATGAGAGCAACCCCGCCTCATCGGCGGTGGAGTACACCAAGTCCATGGATCACATGTACGGACCACCACTGGACGAGCGCACACCGCCGCAGCAGAAGCTCGCGCCGCCGAAGAGGAACTTGCGAGCTCCGTGCGAGAAGATCACGAGTTCCACGATTCGGGCCTTTTAGGGAGACTCGGCGCGGCACTAGTGTGTAGACAACCCGAGTCTTAGAACGCTATCCGTGGTGTAGACCTTTGTAAACAGCCACGAGACTATTATAATAAAATAAAAAGTTTTGTTTGGCTCTTATTCGTGTTTTCCTTGCTCTTGTGTGTTGTTTTGGTGGGATTGTTACTAGAACCTTTCCTTTAGTTCTCTCTCTAAATCTGAAAGTCTCAATAGATGGTGAACACAAGAAGAAACTCCGGCATGGACAACGCCAACCCGGAGCACAAGGAAGCGATCAACTCAGATTCCACCACCCCGCCGTGGTAGGACCGGATTAGGCACAATTGATGGCCAATCAAAACCAGATTGATCCAGCTATTAGCGGACGATCAACAACCCTCAAGCTCATCATCAACCTGCCCAAGTACCTCCCAATCGTCTCTCACGAGTTCACGAGGATCAAGCCACCCACCTTCGCGGCGATCTTGAGCCGATGGGCGCCGACGGCGCTCGGTCGATTGGCAAGAAGCTGGACATTCTGCGGTGCAGCGATCGAGGCGAGTCTGTTAGCCTCCCATCGGTGAGCGGGCCCGCGTCTCAATGGTGGGACACTTTCACCCGCATGCGCCAACCCGCAGACGGTGGCGTGGATCGAGTTCGAGCAAAGCTTTACGCAAGCTCATATCCCCACGGCACCATGGCATTGAAGAAGAAGGAGTTCGGATCTCTGCGCCAAGGAAGTCGTCTTGTCAATGAGTGCGTGCGAGAAGTTTAACCAAGCGGCCGCTATGCGCGGAGGATGTGGCTTCGGTGAAGCCAAGCAAGAAAGGTTCATGGAGGGCACGAATGACAACATATCGGTACAAGCGATATCGGGTGACTATCTTGACTTCCATCGGCTAGTCGATAAGGCCATCCGCTAGGAGAACAAACACATGGAAATGGAACCGGAAGAAAGGATGGCGGACGGAGAAACAACTCGGAAGTTCTTTCAAGAATCGCGATACTCCTCGCACTCAAACAAGTTCGGACCCGGCGGCAACTTCAAGAACGATCCAGCGAGTTCAAGTCCTCAACGACCGCCGCTGCCGTTTGGGCCAACGCGGCGATTCCCAAGCAACGCACCCGATAATGCGGTGGCGACGCGAGAAGCGATCCGCCGTCGGCGGATTGACTGCTACTCTGCAAGGAACGGGGGCACTTTGCCAAGGCGTGCCTAAGAAGATTCAGCGGCGGCAACCGAGAGCCTGCGGAAGTCGAGAACCGGGGCAGCGAAGCGCGCAGACCTTCATCAAGGCGAGTGAACCACGTGGCAGCGGAAGAGGCCCGTACTGCACGGATGTCGTCTTGGGTATGTTCCTTGTCAATTCGATACCGGCATCGAGTTCTTTTCGATTCGAACATCGCATTCCTTTGTTTCAAAAACTTTTATGGATAAGCATGGGTTGGGCAGGGTAACCCTTAGCAACCATATGATAGTTCACTCCCCTGGAGTAGAAATGAGAGCAGGGACCTTGTGCCCCAAAGTGGAATTGCTCATAGATGGGACCCGATTCCTCAGATCTTTTGGTTTTGGAATCGCAAGGATTAGATGTCATTCTCGGGATGAGCGGTTGCCAAGAATCGAGTCGGATCGATTGTGCTACGGATCCATCACCCTCACCAATGACCAAGGCGTGGAAGTAATCTTCTCTCCCCAGATTCCAAAGGCAGAAGAATGTGCCCTCTTCCACCTCCAAGTCTTGGAAGAAGTGTCGATCGTGCGGGAATACCGGATGTTTTCAGAGGAGCGCCGAGGATGCCACCGGATAGGAGATCGAGTTTGTGATTGACCTAGTCGAGCACCGCCCGATTTCAGAGACCATATCGGATGCACGCTAACGAGTTAGCGAATTGAAGAATCAACTCAAGGAGTTAGAAGACAAAGGTACATCAGGCCCGGTTTGTCGCCTTGGGAGCACCCGTCTGTTCGTCAAGAAAAAGGATGAGAGTTTGAGGCTATGTGTGGACTCTGAGCACTCAATGGCGTCACCATCAAGAATAAATACCCCCTCCCGGGATCGATGACTGTTCGATCGGTTGAAAGGAGCGGTATCTTCTCCAAGATTGACTGCGATCGGGATACCATCGACTAAAGATCCGTGAAGAAGACATTCCCAAGGCGCCTTCTCCACGGATATGGACATTATGAGTTCACGGTCATGTCATTTGGGTGACCAATGCACGACCTACTTCATGAGCATGATGAGCGGTGTGTTCATGAAATACTTGGACAAGTTCGTAGTAATCTTCATCGGCGACATCCTCATCTACTCCAAGAATGAAGAAGAGCACGAGCGGCACCTCGGGATCACTCGGAAAAGCTCGTGAGCATCGACTTTCGCCAAATTCGATAAGTGTGAATTACGGCTAAAGAGGTTGCCTTCCTCGGACATATCGTAACAGCCGAAGGAATCACTGTAGATCCTTCCAAGGTAGAAGCAGTAATGGAGTGGAAGCCACCAAAGTCCGTAACAGAAGTCAGGAGCTTTCTTGGACTTGCGGGTTATTACCGTCGGTTCATAGCGAGATTCTCAGAGACAGCCAAGCCAATGACCCAATTCTTTGAAAAAGGAAAAGAAGTTCGAATGGGCGAAGGCTTGTGGCGAGTTTCCAAACCCTTAAGAAGAGACTAGTCTCGGCACCGTGCTTGTCTTATCGGACGTGCATAAAGGCTTGAGGTTTTACGTGGCGCCTCTCGCCTAGGCTTAGGCTGTGTTCTGATGCAAGAAGGCAAGGTGGTAGCCTATGCATCGCGTCAACTCAAGCCTCATGAGTGCAATTATCCTACTCATGACTTGGAGTTAGCTGCAGTAGTGCACGCCTTAAAAATCTGGCGCCACTATCTTATTGGTAACCGTTGTGAAGTATACACGGACCATAAGAGTTTGAAGTATATCTTCACCCGAGCGAGAACTCAACTTTGAGGCAGCGAAGATGGTTGGAGTTGATAAAGGACTACGACATCGGTATACATTACCACCCCGGAAAAGCGAATGTGGTAGCCGATGCCTTAAGTAGGAAGTCTTATGCAAACATGGTGATATCGGAAGAAGACCAGACCCGACTTCAGGAGGGAGTCGCCCGTCTAAGTCTAAACCCAATGGGACCAAGCACCCTCACCACCTTTGGAAGTGCGACACAGCTTGCCGATCAAATTAAGGAAGCTCAGTTGTGGGCGAGGATATTCAAGAAATCAAGAAGAATATGAGAAGAGGCAAAGCACGAGATTCAAATAAGATGAGCATGGCGCGGTTTGGTTCGAGAACGCATCTGTGTGCGAATAATCGAAAATCAAAAACGATTACGAAAGAGGCTCATGATACCCCATACTCAATCCACCAGTCGTACCAAGATGTACGGGATCCGAGGAAAGATATTGGTGGGTTAGTATGAAAAGAAATCGCGAGAGTTCATTGAAACTGCGACACACATCAACGAGTCAAAGCCCGAACATCGAGGCGGCGGGACTCTTGCAACCATTGCCGATTCGAGAATGGAAGTGGGAAGAAATCGGTATGGATTTCATAATCGGACTCCCAAGGGCGCAATCGGGTTATGATTCAATCTGGGTAATCATAGACCGATTGACTAAAGTGGCTCACTTCATACCGATCAAGACCACTTATTCGAGAAGCAACATGGCCGATTTGTACATGTCTCGAATTGTGTGCACGTATGGCGTACCCAAGAAGATAATGTCGGTCGAGGTAGTCGATTTACTTCTCGATTTTGGCAAAGGCATGAAGAATTGGGTAATAAGCTCGGTTTGATGCCGCTTACCATCCCGAGACAGACGGTCAAGCGAGAAAGAGTTAATCGGATACTCGAGGATATGCTAAGGGCTTGTTGCTGGATTTGAGAGCAGTTGGGACCGTTCAACGCCTATCACGGAATTCTCGTACAATAACAACTACCAAGCCGATCTGCGGATGGCACCCTTGAAGCCTTGTATGGTGAAAGTGCGGGACCCCCTTGCTTTGGGATCGGCAAGGTGAACCCCAAGAAGCTGGACCAAACCTGCTGCAAGGCGAGAAGATCAAGTGAAGAAGATCGAGACGGACTAAAGATAGCCCGTCTCGACGGAAGAGCTACGCGGATAGCGTCGTCGAGACGACCTTTGAGTCGGCGACTACGTCTATCTTAGAGTATCCCCACTCGGAGGTGTGAAAAGGTTTCAAGTTAGAGGAAGCTAGCACCACGATATGTGGGCCCTTTCAAGATGCGGACCGAAGAGGTGCAATTGCATATCAGTTAGACTTGCCGCCAAGCATGTCGGTGGTGCACGATGTCTTTCATGTCTCACGATTAAAGAAGTGCCTCAGTACCCACAGCAAGCCGCATTGGAAACCTGGACCTCCGGGATGACCTCACCTACCGAGAGCAACCAATCAAGATTCTCGAGGCAGAGCGTCGGACGGAAGGAAGACCATCAGTTACGCAAAGTTCGGTGGGGCAACCACACGAAGGCGAGGCCACACGGGAGGCGAGAAGAAGATTTAAAGACCAGCCATCCCCATCTCTTTTGCTAGCGATTGCAAATCTCGAGGTGAGATTTCCTTTAAGAGAGTAGGTTTGTAACATCCCAAAATTCTATTCCTTTGATAAAGCATTTATTGGATTTTCCCTAGATTTTTTTATTTAAGCCTGTTACGAGGAAAATTAAAAACTTTGATTTGTGAAGGCCAAAGTAAACCTATAGCATTTCATGAAAGTCAAACAAGCTGTATTTCACTTTCCTAAAGTCAAATCTGTGATTATATTAATTTTAAATTTTATAAAGAATTAAAAACTTCCTCTTAAGTCAAATTGTGCTTTTTCAAAATGTACTTATCAAATTTGGTGGAAAATATTTTTATTAAGTCCCAATTAGTCGAAGGTTCTCTGAAATTTTACGGATTTTCAAAATTTATTTGGTATTTTTAGAGTTTTCTAAAGCCTATTATCATTTACGGAAAATCAAAAGAAATCAAATCCCAAACCCTCCCGCGAGCGGCGCGTGTCGACCATCGGAGCCACCTCCACCCCGCGGATCTAATCTCGGCGCCGTCGTCACTTACCGGTTCAATCCGCCTTTCCCCATCCTCGGATCGGCGCGTGGCAAGCATCGGGCCGTCCACCTCTCGCCCGATTCAATCCCCACCGCCGCGCCCTCACTTAACCGCCGCGCGTCCCTCTTCCCTCCGCTCGGCACGTGGCGTGATCCACACCGCCCCTCGTTGCTGATTTCAATCGCAGCCGTTCCTTGTCACTTAAAGCACCCGATCGGGTCAGATATAAACCCCGTTGCTGGATTGCATCTCGATCGTCCACGGTCACTTACCGGTTCAACCCCGATCCAGCGGTCGCCCTCTCACGCCGCTGCCACTTGTCAAACATCCAGCCGTTCTCCTCGCCCTTTCCGTTTTTCCTTCTCTCGCTGACGTGCGGGCCCCACCTGTCAGGCCCTTCGTCCCCGCCCCTTTCCTTTCTTCCTCGCGCGATCGCTGCCGCTGCCGTCGCCATTAATCGGGAAACCGAAGCTTTAATAGCTTCGGTTTCTTGCCAAATTAATCCCCCGCGCCTCGGCGCATTCAAATCAGCGCCTCCCCGCACCCATCTGAGGCATAATCGGCCCTAATTGCGGCCGTTTCCGTCGCCACCTTAAACCTCCGGGCCGTTGCAACTCCGGCGAGATTTGCTCGAGCGTTACCTCCCTCCTCGGCCTATATAAAGGACTCCCGTGCTTCCCCTCAACACACCACCACCCCGAGCCTCGGGCGCATAATCAAGCCCGAAGGTCTCCCTGCGCCCGAATCAACGCCGCGGCTTCAAGCGACTCCAGCGAGCAATCGCCGCTGGCTCGAGCCACCTCGCCCCTCGCCGACGCCTCCCCAACCTTGCTGGTGCCCAGGCGATCCTCGGCGACCACTCCCCGAGCTCTTGCATCGCCGAACCTCTCGCCGCCGTGAACCCTTCTCCGACCGCCGCCCCTCTCGCCGATTTTCTCTCGGTCATCCTCGCCTCGCGCAAAGTGCCGATGCACTCCCGCGTCCTCCTCGTCATTTTGATACCATCGGCGGCGCGCGCGCTCACGAACTCGGCGACCATCGAACCCCGGCGCCGCCGCCGCCGGCAGGCCCGCGTCGGCCGTCGGGCGAGTTAGCGGCGGCGTGGCAGCCAGTGGCGGCGGTCGGCGCCACGCCCGGCACCACCCGCACGCCCCTCGCCACCTCGCGCGCGTGCGCATGCGTCGGCATAAAGCGTGGCGTGGCGAGCCACGCGCGCGACCACGGCAGCCCGTGGCGCCATGTCGGCGCCATCCCGTTGCCGTAGCGCGCTGCCACCTCACCCTTCCTCGGGTCCATGGACTCGGTCCATGACACCGGGCCCCACTGTCGACCTACGCCGATTATATTAATCCTAGGGCTGACGTCATAATCTATGTTTTCCTTTAGAAAAATAATTCGTGCTGACGTCATAAATCCTTTTCGGTTTAAAAATAAATCCAGAAAATACCCTTTTTCTTTTATTTTGAATTCAAACTTTGGAAGGCTATAACTTTTGCATTTTAACTCCAAATTGACCCATTCAAATTTCTAAATTTTTCTAAAATCATGATCTATCCATTTCTGGAATAATTTTGAAAGTTTGAAATTTATTTAAATTTTGTTTGAATATATTTTGTAATTCCAAGGTTTAAATTTAAATTAAAACTTCCAATTTTTTTAAAAGCCTCAATTCCTTTCAAGAATTGTTGGTCCACATCAAAATTCAAAATTCTGTCTCCCAGTTTATTTTATAATTTTTGGAAGTTATTTGGATTTCATTTGAAGTTTTGTTTTGAATTTGCTTTGAATTGATTCTTTCGTTAGATATTGTGATTCGGAGAGTTTGAATTCGACGAATCGCAGCGGACTTCGATCAAGGCAAGTTGCACCTTTGACCATATTGGACCTAGTATTTTAAATACATTTATGTTGTTTTACTGTATATGCATGCGTACTTCTACTCAAATTAATTTAAAATCCAGTTTAAATGTTAGATATACCCATAATCCTTTGATTATAGCCCTTTTGAAATTCTAAATCATACACCTTGTCACCTAGCTGAAAACTAGTTAGTACCATAGTATTGACTAGAAAATTTTGTAGAAATGCTTAGCACGGCTTAGTATAATTTGTAGGTGGGACGAACCTTTCACATGAAATGTCGGTTTGAAAATGAGACTTGACTTGGAGAGTCAAGGGTGGTTTCTGAAATTATTTAAAAATGAAAATAGAAAACATGTTTTGGACTTAGGCTAATGGTTAGGTGGTGGGTGCCAGGTATGCCTCGTGTTTGGTGACATCCGGTTGATTATCGTGCGGGGGTATGTGGTTGAGCCTAAATCAACTTAAGGACCGTTTACGTGAATTATTTCTGAAGTCACTTCGTACTACCACAAGTCCGGTATGGGACGGACTGGCTAAGTAATTTGTGAAGTTCCAATTATAGTCTCGCTATAGGTTGAATGTGGCGCGGCGTGGGTGTGGGAAGTCTCACATGGCACGGAGGGCTCCAACTCGTGGATTCGAGTTGTGGTGAAACCTTAGTGGCGGCGTGATTATGTTGGCTATGATCATCGAACGACCTTGTCATGAACTCTCGCCGCACACCTAAGGCGGTGTGTTGATCGCGTGGCTCAAGTGAGAGGAATGTCTTGTGGGTAAAGTTGTACACCTCTGCGAGTAACAAACTATCTGGATAGCCGTGTCCACGGTCATGGACATCTTGAGTAGAGTCTTCACAGATTAGACTTGAATTTTCATAAAACTTGGTTTTGGCAAACAAGCGTTGGATTTGGTAATGGTCGGGTGGATTCCGTGGTTAGGTTAGTGTGGGTTGGAGCCTACACTAACGATATTACTGTTAAAAACAATGTTTCATATCTTGTATTTAAATTCAGCTTTTAGCACTTACGTTATTGTATTTAAGTTCAAGTATTGCTTTCCGCACATTACCTATTAAGCTTCCTTTGAAATCCCTTATGCATGCATCAAATCATTATATTTCTGGTGTAACTTGCGTAAGCATTTACTTGCTTACCTTGGGAGTACTTCGTACTCACCTTGCTAAATCTGTTGCGGACTTGAGGCGACTCGGACGGTGAGGACTACTTGGCGAGTAGGATCGTCTTCTGATCATTCGCTGTGGGAGGTTGGATGGGCTGTCTTTGCCACCTTTACTTTATTTCCATTGTTTTGTTTACTTTGTTGGCCTAGTGCCTTATTGTAAGACTTGGCCTTGAGCCGTATTTTCGTTTAATAATATCTCGTGGTTATTTTTGCATGATATACATTCTTGTGAAACACTGTGTGCACTAGCTTTTCACAGGATAGTGCGATTTACGAGAGGGCTCGGAGTTGTTGTTCGGGTCCCGAGAAATGGTATCGAGCAACAATGACTCTAAGACGTGACCTTAGCAAAAGACCGACTTTAAGGATGTTTTAATAAAAATACCCTTTTAAATTATCTCTCCCTTTTCTCAAGTCTCTTTACCAAAACCGATTACTAACTCCTCTCCTTCCAAATTTTAGATGGAGCAACCCACCCGCGTCTCCCACGGAACCCTTGCGGACTCTTCGCCAACGATCATACAACCTCATGCAAGAGCTCAACTTCGCCTACCCTCTCTACCGAGGATATGTTGGCATGTATGGAGCGAGCAATGGAGAGTGTAAGTGAAGATCTTCAAGGATTTGGAGCACACGGAGCCATTTACGTGTTCGGCGCACCCCTACCTCGGGCCACCTTCTTGATGGAGTTCGGGATGCAGCCGAGAGGCCATTCGCCAGTGCGGAACATCTACGCTCGAGACTTGCTGCGCACCGACTTCGCTACTTCCCCATGAAGACCCCTTGTGGGCTGCCGGCGACTTTTCGTCTCACAGTATGAGAGCAACCCCGCCTCATACGGTGGTGGAGTACACCAAGTCCATGGACCACATGTACGGACCACCACGGGCGAGCTGCACACCGCCTGCCAGAAGCTCGCGCGACGCGAGAGGAACTTGCCGAGCTCGTGCGGAGGATGCGAGTTCCACCGATTCGGACCTTTTCCGAGGAGACTCGGCGCGGCGCTAGTGTGTGAACAACCCGAGTCTTAGAGCGCTATCCGTGAGTGTAGACCTTTGTAAACAGCCACGAAGACTATTATAATAAAATAAAAAGTTTTATTTGGCTCTTATCTGGATTTTCCTTGCTCTTGTGTGTTGTTTTGGTGGGATTGTTACTAGAACCTTTCCTTAGTTCTCTCTCTAAATCTGAAAGTCTCAATAGATGGTGAACACAAGAAGAAACCCCAACATGGACAACGCCAACCGGAGCACAAGGAAGCCGGTCGCTCAGATTCCACCACCCCGCGTGACGGGACCAGTTGGGCACGATTGATGGCCAATCAAACCAGTTGATCCAGCTCCTAGCTCGGGCGATCAACAACCCTCGAGCTCATCATCAACCCGCCCAAGTGCCTCCCAATCGTCTCTCACGAGTTCACGAGATCAAGCCACCCACCTTCGCGGCGATCTTTGAACCGATGGGCGCCGGCGAGCGCTCGGTCGATTGGTAAGAAGTGGACGTGCGGTGCACCG
The DNA here is from genome assembly GCA_036346265.1 of Melocanna baccifera. Taxonomy (NCBI): domain Eukaryota; kingdom Viridiplantae; phylum Streptophyta; class Magnoliopsida; order Poales; family Poaceae; genus Melocanna; species Melocanna baccifera. Next base: position 19,325,475 of record CM070704.1, on the reverse strand, counting down.
ATCGGGGCGAGTCTGTTCGCCTCCCATCGGTGAGCGGGCCCGCATCTCAATGGTGGGACACCTTCACCGCTTCACCGCCAACCCGCGAGACGGTGACTGGATCGAGTTCGAGCAAAGCTTTACGCAAAGCTCATATCCCCACCGGCACCATGGCATTAAAGAAGAAGGAGTTCAGATCTCTGCGCCAAGGAAGTCGTACTGTCAATGAGTACGTACAGAAGTTTAACCAACCGGCCCGCTATGCGCGGAGGATGTGGCTTCCGATGAAGCCAAGCAAGAAAGGTTCATGGAGGGCACGAATGACAACATATCAAGTACAAGCGATATCGGGTGACTATCTTGACTTCCACCAACTAGTCGATAAGGCCATCCGCCGGAGAATAAGCACATGGAAATGGAGACCCGGAAGAAAAGGATGGCGGACGAGAGGAACAACTCTGGAAGTTCTTTCAAGAATCGCAGTACTTCTCCTCACCCAAACAAGTTCAGACCCCAGGGCAGTAACTTCAAGAACGATCCAGCGAGTTCAAGTCCTCAACCACCGCCCGCCATTTGGGCCAACCGCCGCGGTTCGAACAGCACTCAACAACGGTGGCGGGCATAGAAGAGTAATCCGCCGTCGGCGGATTGACTGCTACTCGCAAGGAACGGGGCACTTTGCCAAGGCATGCCTAAGAAGATTCAAGCGGTAGCAACCGGGAGCCTCGGAAGTCGGAACCGGGGCGCGAAGCGCGGACCTTCATCAAAGGCGAGTGAACCACGTAACGTGGAAGAGGCCCGGCTGCACGGATGTCGTCTTTGGGTATGTTCCTTGTCAATTCGATACCGGCATCGGTTCTTTTGATTCGAACATCGCATTCTTTTGTGTCAAAAACTTTTGTGGATAAGCATGGGTTGGGCGGGGTAACCCTTAGCAACCCTATGATAGTTCACTCCTGGAGCAGAAATGAGAGCGAGGACTTTGTGCCCCAAAGTGGAATTGCTCATAGATGGGACCCGATTCCTCGCCGATCTTTTGGTTTTGGAATCACAAGGATTAGGCGTCATTCTCGGGATGAACTGGTTGCCAAGAATCGAGGCGGATCGATTGTGCTACGAGATCCATCACCCTCACCAATGACCAAGGCATGGAAGTAATCTTCTCTCCCAGTTCGAAGCGGAAGAATGTGCCCTCTTCCACCTCCAAGTATTGGAGGAAGTGCGATCGTGCGGGAGTACCGGATGTTTTCAGAGGCGCCGGGATGCCACGGATAGGAGATCGAATTTGTGATTGACCTAGTCCCGCACCGCCCGATTTCAAAAGACCATATCGGATGCACGCTAATGAGTTAGCGGAATTGAAGAATCAACTCAAGGAGTTAGAAGACAAAGGGTATATCCGACCAGGTTAAATGCGCCTTGGGGAGCACCCGTCTGTTCGTCAAGAAGAAGGATGAGAGTGCGAGGCTATGTGTGGACTCTGAGCACTCAATGGCGTCACCATCAAGAATAAATACCCCCTCCCGGGATCGATGATCTGTTCGATCGATTGAAAGGAGCGGTATCTTCTCCAAGATTGATCTGCGATCGAGGATACCATCGATTGAAGATTCGTGAAGAAGACATTCCTAAGACTGCCTTCTCCACGGATATGGGCATTATGAGTTCACGGTCATGTCATTTGGGTGACCAATGCACGACCTACTTCATGAGTATGATGAGCGGTGTGTTCATGAAATACTTGGACAAGTTCGTAGTAATCTTCATCGGCGACATCCTCATCTACTCCAAGAATGAAGAAGAGCACGAGCGGCACCTCGGGATCACCTGGAAAAGCTTAGAGAACATCGACTTTTAGCCAAATTCGATAAGTGTGAATTACGGCTAAAAGAGGTTGCCTTCCTCGGACATATTGTAACAGTGAGAAGGAATCGCGTAGATCCTTCCAAGGTGGAAGCGATAATGGAGTGGAAGCCACCAAAGTCCGTAACAAGTCGGGAGCTTTCTTGGACTTGCGGGTTATTACCGTCGGTTCATAGCGAGATTCTCAGAGACACCAAGCCAATGACCCAATTCTGAAAAAGGAAAAGAAGTTCGAATGGGCGAAGGCTTGCGGCGAGTTTCGGACCCTTAGAAGAGACTAGTCTCGGCACCGTGCTCGTCTTGCGGGCGTGCATAAAGGCTTCGAGGTTTTGTGGCGCCTCTCGCTAGGCTTAGGCGTGTTACGATGCAAGAGGGCAAAGTGGTAGCCTATGCATCGCGTCAACTCAAGCCTCATGAGTGCAATTATCCTACTCACGACTTGGAGTTAGCGCGATGAGTGCGCCTTAAAAATGCGGCGCCACTACCTTATTGGTAACCGTTGTGAAGTATACACGGACCATAAGAGTTTGAAATATATCTTCACCCGGCGAGAACTCAACTTTGAGGCGGCGAAGATGGTTGGAGTTGATCAAGGACTACGACATCGGTATACATTACCACCGGAAGCGAATGTAGTAGCCGATGCCTTAGCGAAGTCTTATGCAAACATGGTGGTATCGAGAAGAAGACCGGACCCGACTTGGGAGGAGTCGCCTGTCTAAGTCTAAACCCAGCGGGACCAAGCACCCTCACCACCTTGGAAGTGCGACCGGCTTACGATCAAATTAAGGAAGCTCAGTTGTGGGCGAGGATATTCAAGAAATCAAGAAGAATATGAGGAGGCAAAGCGCGAGATTGGCGAAGATGAACATGGCGCGGTTTGGTTCGAGAACGCATCTGTGTCTTAGAATAATCGAAATCAAAACCGATTACGAAAGAGGCTCATGATACCCCATACTCAATCCACCCGGCGTACCAAGATGTACGAGGATGCGAGGAAAGATATTGGTGGGTTAGTATGAAAAGGAAATCGCGAGTTCATCGAAACTGCGACACTGTCGGCGAGTCAAAGCTGAACATCGAGGCGGCGGGACTCTTACAACCATTGCCGATTCCGGAATGGAAGTGGAAAGAAATTGGTATGGATTTCATAACCGGACTCCCAAGGACACAATCGGGTTATGATTCAATTTGGGTAATCATAGACAGATTGACTAAAGTAGCTCACTTCATACCGATCAAGACCACTTATTCGGAAGCAAGTTGGCTGAAGCTGTACATGTCTCGAATTGTGTGCTGTATGGCGTACCCAAGAAGATAGTGTCAGATCGAGGTAGTCAGTTTACTTCTCGATTTTGGCAAAGGCTGCACGAAGAGTTCGGTAGTAAGCTCAGTTTCAGTACCGCTTACCATCCCGGACAGGATGGTCAAGCGAGAAAGAGTGAATCGGATACTCGAGGATATGCTAAGGGCTTGTGCGCTGGATTTCGAGAGCAGTTGGGACCGTTCAACGCCTATCACGAATTCTCGTACAATAACGACTACCAAGCCGACTGCGGATGGCACCCTTGAAGCCTTGTATGGTGAAAGTGCAGAACCCCTGCTTTGGGATCGACAAGGTGAACCCCAAGAAATGGGACCAAACCTGCTGCAAGGCGAGAAGATCAAGTGAAGAAGATCGAGGACGGTGAAGATAGCTCGGTCTCGGCGGAGAAGAGCTACGCGGATAACCGCCGTCGAGACGACCTTTGAGGTCGGGGACTACGTCTATCTTAGGGTATCCCCACTCGGAGGTGTGAAAAGGTTTCAAGTTAGAGGAAAGCTTGCACGCGTTATGTGGGCCCTTTCAAGATTACGGCAGAAGAGGTGCGATCGCATATCGATTAGACTTGCCGCCAAGCATGTCGAGGTGCACAATGTCTTCCATGTCTCACGATTAAAGAAGTGCCTCAGAGTACCCACAGAGCAAGCCGCTTTGGGAACCTTGGACCTCGGGATGACCTCACCTATCGGGAGCAACCAATCAAGATTCTCGAGGCAATGAGCGTCGGACGGAAGGAAGACCATCAGTTACGCAAAGTTCGGTGGAGCAATCACACCGAGGGCGAAGCCACACAGGAGCGAGAAGAAGACTTAAAGACCAGCCATCCCCATCTTTTTGCTAGCGATTGCAAATCTCGAGGTGAGATTTCCTCTAAGAGGTAGGTTTGTAACATCCCAAAATTTTATCCCTTTATTAAAAATTTAATCTGGAGTTTATTTGGATTTTACGGAGTTATGTTAAAATCTGATTTGAGAAAAATTTTAAACTTTATTGTGTAAAAGTCAAAATTAAAGTTATTGCATTCCTAAAAGCTTAAACCAATGTATTTGACTTCCTTAAGTCAAATATGAGATTATATTCATTTTTTCTGGATTTTAGAAGGAATTAAAACCCTCCTACAAAATCAAATTGTACCTTTGCAAAATATACTTGTTAAAATGAGTGGGACATATTTTTATTAAGTCTATAATAGCTCGAGATAGTTCCCAGAATTTTTGGATTTTTCAAAATTTATTTGGTATTTTTAGAGTTTTCTAGAGCTTAATAGCATTTACGGAAAATCAAAAGAAAGAAAATCCCAAAATCCCTCCGGCCGCGGTGTCAACCATCGGCATCCCCTCCGCCGCGGAATCCCCTCGGCCGTCCGATCTAACAAACCCTCTCCCGCCTTCCCTCTCTCGCGTGCGGCGCGTGTCCGCGTCGGACCGTCCACTCCGCGCGGATTTAATCCTCGCCGCCGCACCCACTTACCGCTTCACGCTCCCCTCTCGCTCCTACCGCCACGTGGTGTTATCCAAGCCGTCCCCGTTGCGTATCTCATCTCGGCGCCCCTTCCCATTAAGCACCGTTCGGCCCGATCTAACCTTCGTTGTCGGATCGGATCTCGGCCGTCCCCTTCACTTACCCCTTCGCAAGGCGCCAGTGATCCGATCTCTCCCCGTGCCACCGTCAAGCATCGGCCGTCCCCTCGCCCCTTCCTTTCTTTTCTCTCTCGGCGGCGTGCGGGCCCCACTCGTCGATTCCGTCTCCCCGCGCGGTTTCCTTCTTCCTCGCGCGATCCCGCCATTGCCGCCATGAATGCGAGACCGAGCGTTCAATTCGTCGGTTTCCTTCCCAATTGATTCCCGAGCCGCTGCAAATTCAAATTCCCCCTCCGCGCATCCGTGCGGGCATTAGCTCCGTTAAAGCCCGCTCGCCGTCGCATTAAGCCCCTCGGCCGTTTCAAGTCCGGCGAGTTGTGCGCGGCCGTTACACCCCTCCCGGGCTATAAAGGGCCTCCCGAGGTCCCTCTACCCACCGCCACCCCCGAGCCTCCGAGCACATAATCCAGGTCCCGAGGCCCCCTGCGCCGATTTCCCTCCGCGGCTCAAGCAACTCCGGCGAGCAATCGCGCGCGGCTCGAGCCCCTCGCCTCGCCGACACCTCCCGACCTTGCTGGTGCCCAGGCGACCCTCGCGACCACCTCCCGAACACGTGCACCACCGGAGCTACTCGCCGCCGTGAAGGCTTCTCGACCGCCGCCCCTCTCGCGGTTTCCCTCTCCGTCATCCTCGGCCTCGTGCAAAATGCCGACGCACTCCGCGTTCTCCTCGTCGTTTTGGTACCCTCGGCGGCGCCGCCGCTCACGAACTCGGCGACCATCGGGGCCGGCGCCGCGCGTCGCCGGCGACGCCGTCGGCCGTCGGGCGGTGGCGGCGGCGTGGCGGCAGTGGCGGCGGTCGGCGCCACGCCCGGCGCCACCCGCCGCCCCTCGCCACCTCGCGCGCGTGCGCCATGCGTCGGCATAAAGCGTGGCGTGGCGACCACGCGGCGACCACGCGGCGACCCGTGGCGCCACGTCGGCGCCACCCGCTCCCGCGCGCGCTGCCACCTCACCCTTCCCTCGGTCCATGGACTCGGTCCATGACACCGGGCCCCACACTCGACCTCTGCCGAATATATTAATCCTAGGGCTGACGTCATAATCTATAATTTCCTTTAGAAAAATAATTCGTGCTGACGTCATAAATCCTTTTCGGTTTAAAAATAAATCCAGAAAATACCCTTTTCTTTTATTTTGAATTCAAACTTTGGAAGGCTATAACTTTTGCATTTTAACTCCAAATTGACCCATTCAAATTTCTAAATTTTCTAAAATCATGATCTATCCATTTCTGGAATAATTTTGAAATTTTGAAACTTATTTAAATTTGATTTGAATATATTTTGTAATTCCAAGTTTTAAATTCAAATTAAAACTTCCAATTTCTTTTAAAAGCCTCATTTCCTTTTAAAAATTGTTGACCCACATCCAAAATTCAAATTCTGTCTCCCAAATTATTTGATAATTTTTGGAAGTTATTTGGATTCCATTTGAATTTTTGTTTTGAAATTGCTTTGAATTGATTTCTCGTTAGATATTGTGATTAGGAGAGTTTGAATTCGACGAATCGCAGCAGGACTTCGATCAAGGCAAGTTACACCTTTGACCATGTTGAACCTAATAATTTAAATTAGTTATATTGTTTTCTTGTATATGCATGCTTATCTTTATTCAAATGTAATTCAAATTTGATTTGAATTTTAGATATACCATGATCCTTTGTATATGGCCAATTTGAGTCTTGAATTCATATACCTTGTCACCCTAGCTGAAAACTAGTTAGTACCATAGTATTGACTAGAAATTTTTATAGAAATGCTTAGCTTTGGCTTAGTATAATTTTAGGTGGGATCAATCTTTCACATGAAATGACGGACTTTGAAATTCAATATCTTGACTTGGTGAGTCAAGGATGGTTTCTGAAATTATTTAAAAAAATGAAAATAGAAAACATGTTTTGGACTTAGGCTAATGGTTAGGTGGTGGGTGCCGGTATGCCTCGTGTTTGGTGACACACAGTTGATTATCGTATGCGGGGTATGTGGTTGAGCCTAAATCAACAAGGACCGTTTACGTGAATTATTTTACGAAGTCACTTCGTACTACCACAAGTCCGGTATGGGACGGACTGGCTAAGTAATTTGTGAAGTTCCAATTATAGTCTCGCTATAAATTGAATGTGGCGCGGCGTGAGGTGTGGGAAGTCTCACATGGCACGGAGGGCTCCAACTCGTGGATTCGAGTTGTGGTGAAACCTTAGTGGCGGCGTGATTATGTTGGCTATGAATCATCGAACAGCCTTGTCATGAACTCTCCGCGCACACCTAAGGCGGTGTGTTGATCGCGTGGCTCAAGTGAGAGGAATGTCTTGTGGGTAAAGTTGTACACCTCTGCGAGTAACAAACTATCGGATAGCCGTGTCCACGGTCATGGACATCTTGAGTAGAGTCTTCACAGATTAGACTTGAATTTTCATAAAACTTGGTTTTGGCAAACAAGCGTTGGATTTGGTAATGGTCGGGTGGATTCCGTGGTTAGGTTAGTGTGGGTTGGAGCCTACACTAACGATATTACTTGTTAAAAACAATGTTTCATATCTTGTATTTAAATTCAGCTTTTAGCACTTACGTTATTGTATTTAAGTTCAAGTATTGCTTTCGCACATTACCTATTAAGCTTCCTTTGAAATCCCTTATGCATGCATCAAATCATTATATTTCTGGTGTAACTTGCGTAAGCATTTACTTGCTTACCTTGGGAGTACTTTCGTACTCACCTTGCTAAATCTGTTGCGGACTTGAGGCGACTCGGCGGTGAGGACTACTTGGTAGTAGGATCGTCTTCTGATCATTCGCTTTGTGGGAGGTGGATGGGTGTCTGCCACCTTTACTTTATTTCTGCTGTTTTGTTTACTTTGTTGGCCTAGCGCCTTATTGTAAGACTTGGCCTTGAGCCGTATTTCGTTTAATAATATCTAGTGGTTATTTTTGCATGATATACATTCTTGTGAAACTTTGTGTGCACTAGCTTTTCACAGGATAGTGCGATTTACACAGAGGGGCTCGGAGTTGTTGTTCCGGGTCCCGACATCGCTTCACCGCCGCTCGTGCCTCCCCGACCCCTCCCGCCGTCGCCGGAGCCGTCGCCGCTGTCCTTGCCGGTGAGCCGCCCGTCCTCGCCGTCCCCTCTCGCCCGCGTCGCCCGATCGCGCCGCTGTCGCCTCTCGTCGCGAGCCAGCGCCTCGCTCGCCCTCGATCGCGCCGGACCCGTGCACCCAGCAGCGCGCGCGCGCGTCGGCGCGCTTCACCTGCGCGCCGAGCCACGCGTCGACCATCGCCGCATTCCGCCTCCGCGCCCCGCATCCCGCCGTCGCATGCGAGATCGGGACGCGAAGCACCAGCGCGCGCCACGTGTCGCCGCCTCTGCCGTCGGATCCGCCGCGCGCGCTCCGCCTCGCCGTGCGCCCACGTCGCGCGGCGCCTCGCGCGATCGCCCGGCCACGCGTCGGTCGCCGCCGCCGTCCCCACGCCGCGCCGCTCAATCTCGCCGCCGATCGGTCGGCGAGGCTCGGAATCGCGCCGCGTGCCGTGTCCCCAGCCGTCGGATCGAGCCGCCGCCGCTGCGACTGCGCCTGTGCCGCGTCAGCCCTAGGCCACGTCAGTGCCACGTCAGCCCCAAACCGTCCCCCGAGCCACGTGGCAGCCACGTCAGCTGCCACGTCAACCGGGTGACAGGTGGCAGCATATGCCGCTGCCACGTCAGCCCTAACCGCCACGTCAGCAGCCCCGCCCCGTGTGCACTGTTTCGTACGCCGGGTTCACGGTAGACCGGTGATTTCGTGGACCGGGTTCACAGCACAGTAACTTTTCCGAATTATCCCGATTTTCTTTAGATTAAATCTTCCGAGAGCTCGTTCTCCTCGGTCCTAGCTCCGATTGACCCCGTTCTTTTTTCTAAATTCATCTAAAATCGAGCTCTAGCTGTTGGTTCTAGTTTTGTGAATTTTGGAGTTTATTTGCTTATCATTTTATGTGTTTATTTATTTTTGATCTTTTTCTCTCTCGTTAGATTCGGATTCCGGAGGAGTAGGTTTCGCGCCCGAAGACCAGGAGTACCCCGCTGAGCATAACCAAGGCAAGTCGTGTCCTTTGGTCATGTTGAACCCAGTTTGCAATCTACTATTTATTTATTTTGTTTTAAATTACATTGTATCGCTATTTTTATTCAACTGTTGTAACTGGTAGTTATCGTCCCATTTGAATTTATCCCTCCTTGATATTTTGGAATGCCATGATGCCATTGTCACCATAGTGTGGGAAATTTACTAGTGATGCTATATTATTGGTCACATGGGTTGGTACGATTAGACTGCTTAGCTGGCTTATATCTATGATTGATCTCATCAGCACATGTTAATTATTAATTTGACTTAATGACATATAGAACTGTGGTTGGTGCCACGTATATTAAAATTTGTGCCACGTCATTGGTGTGACGTTGACTTGGTTATACAAATTGGTTTTTCACTCGGGCGAGTGATCATGCAGTAAAGGGGGAGGTGCAGTTGCACTTCGGGGATGTGGTAGTCTCGCCCGGGTAATGTTAAGGACTTTACTTTGTGCGCTATTGATCTGAGCTTAATCGTGCAAACCACATGTCTAGTATGGGATGGACCTGGCTGATTAATTTGTAATATTTCAATTCAATTCTGCCATTGTGATGGACATGGTTGTTGATTTCCATGTGGCGCAAGGGGGTGTGATCACGAAACCTAGCGGGCGGGATTGGGTTGAGGTAGAGCATTGTAAAGGCCTTGTTGTGATTTCTGAGATCGAGGCTAATCACATCGTGTGGTACAGATTGTGCAACCTCTGCAGAGTGTAAAACTATTCGAATAGCGCGTCCTCGGTCATGGACATTGCTCGGGGATTTCACACGAGGTTAGTGTTTCACTTATAACTTGGTGGTTTATGTTGGGGTGGGCGGGTAGTTCATTGTTGGTTTAACTTGTGAATTGGTGTTCATAAGTGGTTCATGTTTATTCCTTTGATTATTCATTATTACTGTTTTTAGTTAACTTTCGCTTTCAAGTTATTTATTATATTTCATTGTGAAATGCCTTTATGCAAATTAACCTTTCAGCCTTCCTTTGGTAAGCCTTACATATTATATTGCATTCATTTGTTACAAACGACTTGCTGAGTACCAATGTACTCACGGCTTTACGCCTATGTTGCTCGATTGAGGAGAGGAGTACTATCGGCGGGAGGTTCGGAAGGAGTACTACGATGACTTCACGGATTAGGCTTCGTTCTCCACTCGATAGCCTGTGGGCTTGTCGATTGGCTGCTACGCTTTAATTTGGATTTCCGCTGTTATTTTTTGTTAAGCCCTTCCGGCTAGAGATAATGTAAGCTTGGCCGTAAGGTCGTACCTTTGATATTTTTTTTTGATATTCGAGTTTTCCTTTATCATTGTCGTGTGTATGACTGTGATGACATCTATGTTTGACTGTGTGCACTAGCGTGATCCTGGACTAGTGCAGTTTACACAGAGAGACCGAATTTGCATATTCGAGTCTCGACAGAGATGGTATCAGAGCCATATCGACTGTAGGACGAAGCCCTAGTTAGATTGGTCGTAGCCCAAAAACTTATTTTCTAAATCAAACCAACTAAACTTGATATTTAGTAATATCTCTATCTTCTTACCTCATTCTTAAGGATTCTTGTCTCTCGCCTCAACTCTTGCAAAATTTGTTTTCATAAGGTTATAAACTGATCTTTCCTTTATAAATGCATTAGATGTTCCAAGCTTCTTACAGCCCGACAGGAGGATGGAGATCACTTCTACGCGTTCTGTTGCGGAGCCTCGGAATGAAGAGATTGCCTGTCTACCTCACCAAGGATGAGAAGCATAAAGGACAACGCATTGGAAGCATCAGCAGGATGTATTTCACCACCCAAGACGGCAAGCAAGTTATACACCACAGCTTCAAGAATGCCGGTGCCAGTGGAGAGATGTCAGCACAAGGAGTTGCGCACAAAGCCATCCGTCGCCTTTGCAAGCTATACAAGATGAACATGGCCAGACTCGTCCGGAAGTTCAAGGAGCAGTACGGAGTCACCCCTAGACTACGGGCGATGCAGGAGGAGCCCGACCGCGATCGCTAGTACCTCTACCGTCGCCTACACCGCCGAGCTCGGAGCAGAGGCGTCGTATCACCGGAGATCGTCGAGCCTATCTCAGTCGGTTCACCCCAGCCCCAGTCAGAGAGCAGTCGCCGCCGACCCGCAACTCGTGGGTTGTCTACAGCGATTCTAAGGACGATAGTAGTGTGCCCTATTTGTCAGGACCCGAGTGGGAGCCTTCAGAGTAGATAGTGCGAGTAGACACGTTGGATTTTATTTGCAGTTGTGTGTGATGTGAGCTGCAAATATTGCCTTAAAAGTATTATATTGCGATCATGTCAATCTTTTAATGGAGTTTATTTTTTATCAGTTTCTTTTTTAGCCTTTTTGGCTAAGTGTTTGTTTAGTTTATGTTTCCATTAAGCAAAACCCCCTTAGACGCATTTACCTCTTATCTATGCTTTTCCCTCTCGTCTTTTACCTTTGGTTAGTCAGCAGTTGTTTTCTTTTCAGAGCAAGATGGTTGATACCAGGAACTCCTCCAGCCGTGATCAGGCGAACCAGGACCCAAAGAGCGATCTTTGCGGCGGTACCACCTACCACAGACCACGCCTCGATCGATTTTGGTGGCGATCTCGGATGATCACGCACCATGATGCGAGTATGCGAACTATGATGCGGCGACAGACACGAGAGCAACACCACCACGGCGCCGTCGCCATCCGGCTATCACGAGTTCATGAGGACAAGACCGCTGTTTTCTCCAGTTAAATGAGCCTTTGGAGGTCGACGATTGGGCCTGTTCAATTGAGAAGAAACTGAACTTGGCTCCGGTGCAATCGACGAGAAAGAAGGTGTTATATGCAAAGACATCGGCTTGAGGACCAAAGCAAAATGGTGGGAGAACTACTGTGCCGCCCATGGGAACCAGAACAACATCACTTGGAAGGAGTTCGCCAAGGCCTTCCATACTGCCCATATCATGGATGGAGTGGTCGAGATGAAGAAGGATGAGTTCCGGGAATTCCAGCAGAGGAACCTGTCAGTGAGTGAATATCTCAATAAATTCACTCAGTTGGCTCGCTACGCGCCAGAGGATATAGCATCAGATGCAGCTCGCCAGAATAGGTTCAAGAAAGGCTTGCACCCAGCTTTGAAGGTGCAAGTCGTAGGCAACAACTATTCCAGTTTTCAGCAGTTGGTGGATAAGACTATTCTCATTGAGGAGAGTCGCCGCGAGCTCGAGGAGTCTCGCAAGAGAAGGTTGATCCAGCAGGGGTCACAGTCGCACCAGTCCTAGAGGCCTCATTTTGGTTCCTACCAGCCTGCACGAGTGCCACAAAGAATAGCGATCGTCGACTTCCAGACCCACTCGACGCCACATCGGTTTGATCGGGACGGCGTCTGGTGGTCCCGATGGTCGCAGCAGCGGAAGAGCAATAACTCAGCAGCATCTGTCACTTGCTTCAAGTGTCATGAGGTGGGACACTATGCTAGCAAGTGCCCTCAGAGGCAGGCCCCGACGCCAATTCGCTTCGACTTAGGAGCCACACCCGGTCGTACTCCTACCCGAGAGCGGACGAGAGCACCCCAGATCGTCGGGCGGCGGGGCGCGGTGGTGAGAGGTCGGTGAACCACGTCACCGAGAGGATGCCCAGCAGCACGGCACGTTGTGATCGATGCGTTCCTAGTACATTGATTCTGCCACGCTTTTATTTGATTACGAGCTTCGCATTCGTTTGTTTCTTGGAGTTTTGCTTTAAAGCAACAATTGAAAACTGTTGCTCTTGGATCTGTTCTTTTAATCCAATCCCCCGGATCCGAGTTGAGATCCAACCTAGGTTGTCTAGGAGTTAGGATAACCATTCAGGGAGTTGAGTTCGGGGCGACTGATTTTGTTGGATATCACGGTCCTAGATGTAATCTTGGGAATGGATTGGCTTTAAAGCGGCGAGCGATGTTAGGCGTGGGAGCAGAGCAGTGACCTTAATCAATTCAGATGGGGTTAAGGTGCGGTTCGCAGCCAGCGAGTGTCAGCCAGAGTCAGTCATGGTCTGCCAGAGCAAGGTGATCCAGTTGGAGGATGTACCAGTTGTCAGGGAGTGCCCTGACAGGTTTCCAGATGATCTTCCAGGTATGCCACCAGAGAGGGAGGTTGAGTTTTTGATTGAGTTTGTGCCAGGTACCGCTCCAATTTGCAAGAGACCCTATCGGATGCCAGCCAATGATTTGGCAGAGTTGAAGAAGCAAATTCAGGAGCTGTTGGATAAAGGTTATATCAGACCGAGTTCATCCCCGTGGGGAGCGCCAGTGTTGTTCGTCAAGAAGAAGGATGGTAGTCAGCGCATGTGTGTGGACTACAGAGCACTTAATGAGGTCACCATCAAGAATAAGTACCCTCTGCCTAGGATTGATGACCTGTTTGATCAGCTCAAGGGAGCAGGGGTGTTCTCCAAGATTAATTTCAGGTCAGGATATCATCAGATGAGGATTCGCAAAGAGGACATAGCCAAGACAGCCTTCTCGACTCGTTATAGTCTATACGAGTTCACAGTTGTCGGACCCCGGAGCAACGACTCCGAGTCCCTCTGTGTAAATCGCACTAGTCCAGGATCAAGCTAGTGCACACAGTGGATAACAAAGATTCATATCATGCACAATGACATTTATTCATTAACTAAATATGGGCCTGATGGCCAAATTTTACATCAATGGTTCATAAACCAAAAATAAATATAAGCAATGGAAGAAAACCAATGAAGCGGCGAAATTTCCCCGCTCGCCCACAGGCGAATGACTGTAAGACGCGGCCTAGTCGTCACCATCCTCACCGAAGTTGTTGACGTCATCCTCTGGCAACAGATTTTAGCAAGGTGAGCACATAAAGTACTCCCAAGGTAAGCACATAAAGTACTTACGCAAGTTACACCAGGAGTTTTAACAGAGTGAATGCATGCATAGGAATAACAAAGGAAGGCTTATTAAGTTTATTTGTGCGAAAAACAGTACTGAATTTAAATACAATATCATAAGTGCAAAAGCTGAATTTTATCAATAGATAGAAATAATAATTTACAAAATAATATCGTTAGTGCAAAGCTACGACCAAACACTAACCTAGTCACGTATCCCACCGTCCATCTTTTCAAAAGATTTCACATGGATTCCATCTATCCATATGCTTCTCAAAATCTCTTATGGATTCATTTTGTTAGTGCAGCTCGACCAAACACCAACTTATTCACAGGTATCCCACCTGGTCATGGATTCCATCCATCCATCCATAAGCCTTTTCGAAACCATTTTTAAAAACCAAAGTCTAATCCATGAAAAACTTTACTCAGCTTGCCCATAACCGTGGGCACGGCTATCCAGGATAGGTTATACACTCTGCAGAGGTTGTACAGCTTTACCCACAAGATATGATTATCTCATATTGTCGGCCATTACACGCTTCCGTAGGCGTGCGACTGAGAAAATCATAACAAGGCCTTTACAATGCAAAGCCTTCAACTTGGTCACGCCGCCGCTAAGGTTTCACCACAACTTGAATCCACAAGTTGGAGCCCCCTCTTGTGCCGTGTGAGACTTCCCATGGCCTATGCCACGCTCACATTCAACCTATAGCGAGACCAAAGTTGGGACCTCACAAATTAGTCAGCCAGGACTGTCCCATACCAGCCTTGTGGTAGTACGATGTGGCTTTGCAATAGTAGCTCATAGACCGGTCCTTAATTTGACTTAGGCTCAATCCACATACCCCCTTGTGCCTGACAATCAACCAGGTGTCACCAAACACGAGGCATGCCAGCACCCACCACCTAACCATTAGCCTAGGTCCAAACCAAGTTTTTATATTTTTCTTTGAAACGTTCATATTCATTCTTGACTCACCGAAGTCAAGAATAGATTTTAGAAACTTATCATTTTCTAGTGAAACAAATATTCCCACTTAAATCATTCTAAGCATGGCTAAGCAATTCTACAAAATTTCTAGTCAATACTATTGTACTAACTAGGTTTTCATCTATGGTGACAAGGTATAAGGAAGTTCAATATCAAATTTGGCCATACACAAAGGATTTGGGTATAACTAGAATTTAAATCGAATTTAAACTAGATTTGAATAAATGTACGCATGCATAATAATTTAAAATCAACATAAATAATTTAAATTACTAGGAGCAACATGATCAAAGGTGTAACTTGCCTTGCTTCGAAGTTTGCTACGGTTCGTTGAAGTTATAC
Source organism: Melocanna baccifera (assembly GCA_036346265.1). NCBI lineage: Eukaryota > Viridiplantae > Streptophyta > Magnoliopsida > Poales > Poaceae > Melocanna > Melocanna baccifera. The sequence goes on along the minus strand of CM070704.1, from coordinate 19,310,348 downwards.
TCTCCGAAATAGTCGTAGTCTACACGCGGAAAGCAAGAACAAACTAAACTCAAATAAAATCCAAATAAAATCCAAAAATCATAAAATAAAAGCTGGGAGATAGAATATGAATTTAGAAATTTGGATGGGTCCAATCGGAGTTAGAGCGAAGAAGAAGGATTTCTGATAGTTTGAATTCCCAAGAACTGAATAAAAGGAATTCTTGGAATTCTTTTCTTTATGAAAGAAAAGTGGTTGGAAGCTACAATATTTTTGTATGGTCAAAGCTATGATCGAAGGTGTAGTCGAAGACATGGTCAAGATCATAGTCGAATTAACGGTTGAAGATGCAGAGGTCTAAGTCGAAGACAAAGACTCTAAGTACGGGTGCAGTCGAATTCGAAGATTAAGATTTGGTCGAAGACTTGCTCGAAATTGTACAGTGATCGAAGAACACTATAACAGTCGAGAACCAAGGGTAGTCGGAGTCGGGTGGTCGGGACGACAATGAACGCCGGTGGTGGAAAGTGAAGGTACTCAGAGTCGGCTACGACTTCGACTACCGAGTATTCTTCCAACTACTCCTCGCTGAAAAAGCGAAGGTACTCGGAGACTTAGAGCGAAGAGTGACAAGGTCGGCGACTACGGTCGGAGGTAGATGGAGACGGCGGTGGTTGGGAGCGATCGTGGTCGAGTAGTGATGTAGTCGGAAAAACAATTGTGGTCGAAAGGATTGGAGTTGAAATCTCAAGATCAAAGTCAAAATTGAAGTTTTCGAAGGTCGGTCGGAGGCTCGGCATCAGTCTAAAAGCCTTGAACAATGAGTCTAAAGAGCCTCCGAATGGCGGCTTCTAAAGAGCCTCGGATAGCCGAGTCTAAAGAGCCTCCGATGGCGAAGTCTAAAGAGCCTCCGGATAGCGGGGTCTTATGGGTTTTCGGCGTGAGTCTAAGAATCGGATGGTGGGAGAAGTCGGACGACTTCACGAGACAAGATCCGAGCAATCCAACGGCGGCGAATCTGGGGAGGTGTACAAAGAGGAGAAGAGTGTGAGTCCGATTTGACCATGGCGTAAGGTTTGGGTTACATAGAGTTGGTGGCGGCGAGGGTGTAGCGAAGGCAAGACACGATTATCGGCGGCGGAGACTCTCCGACGACGCCTGTTTCGGAGAAGAGGCGTCGAAGGTTCGCGCGGCCCGAGGAAGGTTATTGGTGGCGGGGTACTCCGGTCATATTTTGGCTCAGTAAAAAGGGTGAAGGAGGTGCGCGTGGTCCCGTCGAAGATTTGGCGGTGGCGGCGTCGGCGTCGGCGAAAGAGACACTCCGGCGGGGGATTGCTTGGCGGAGGGGTGGCAAGGAGAAGAAAAGAGAGAGGGGATTGCGAGGAGTGCATTGGTGCTCTCGTGCAATACCAGAAGTAGTTGGAAGGTGGTCGGTGGCGAGTTGGAGCGATGGCGTAACTCGGCGCGATGGCGCGAGATTCCATGGTGAGAGACTCAACCAAGGGCGGTCGAGAAAATCCAAAAATTATGAAATATATACTGAAAAATATATTATGAATTTAGATGAATTTAGAAACTCGAATCACCTGATTCGGAGTTCGGACGGAGGAGAACGAGCGATTGGAAGATTGTCGGATTAGAAAATCCTGAAAAAAGAAAAATCAGGAATATTCCAAAGGAATATTCCTGCGCAGAGAACAACCCTCCCACTGTTTTGGTCGCGGCGCCGGTGAGAAAAGGCACAGAGGTGAAGCCAACTAGCAAAATGGTTTGCTAGGGACTCGAGGCACATGTAGGAAGTGACGGCACGTCAAACGGAGCACGGTGACGACGTGTACAGCGACAACGACATAGGGCGTGAAGAGAAGAATAATTTTCGGGTAAAGAATATGATGAAGTAAGGTAACCACGGCGTAGAACGCGGTAAGGTGAGTCTAGAAAAAAATATCGACTAAGCCGAAACTCACCGGAGGCGACGCAATCGTCGTTTGAACGACGACGGTACCGAAACACGAAAAATTCAATATCTTTGTGCTCGGTCAGGCGAATCCAAAATTGTCTGAAACGTAGCCTCCTGGGATGGTTTGGCACGTTTTGACGCGAACGGATTGCTGAAAGCGTTCCCGGACAGACGGGGCGCTGGCGCCATTTGCGCCATGGCGAGTGTCGGGCGCAAATATTTGTGGAAGGTTTTTGGGCGGACGGAGGGGAGCACGGCGAGAACGTGTCGAGACGAACTCAACGCCGCAGACGGCAGGCCAACGGACAAGCGAAACACGGTGGACAAGAATTTATACGGCCTACAGGCTGACATCGGCGTTCCGGACAAACGGAGAGGAATTAACATGCGAGAGTTGCGGCGAATCGAAGATTAGAGCGTGGGGATCATGATGCTCACCTTGGTTTTGGTCGGGCATGCACGGTCGGCCGGTGGCGACGCGAAGAACGGCGACCCGTTTTGGCCCACGGTGGCGATGGTGCTCCGGCGAAGTTCCGGCGAAGGCGAGGTGAGCACCGCGTAGAACGCGGCGAGGCGAAGCCAACGGTGTGGTCAAACGCGGCGGCGCTTCACCGGACGAGGCGCAAAAGGCCGGAGAACGACGCTTGGTACACAAAAATAAAACTTCGATTACGACTAAACGAGTGGGAGAGGAGACTTGAGATTTTCGGGGTTGAGTGAGGATGAGGAGAGGCTCACGGGGCTCCCTTTTATAGGGGTGGAGGAGGTCCGAGGAGGGAGATCAAAGAACCATGTCCATGAATGGCATGGGTTAAATCCCGCAAAAATAGCTCATGAATGAGGGGGGAAACGGTGGGAAATGAAGAGGCTTGATGAGAGGAAGTAAATGCAATTGATTTCGTTGAAAACCGTCGAGTAAATCACGAGTTATTGGAGATTGAAGAAAAGCTTTCAAAACAGCCATGGCGTCTCCTGTACGCGCACGCACGAAGGTTCTCTCGGGAAGAAGAAAGGAAAAAGGAAGAAAGAGAAAAAGAGAGAAAAGAAAAAGAAAAAGAAAATTTAGAAAAATTCTAAAAAAATATTTTTAGAATCCTTGGAACCTGAAAAGAATAAAAAAAATTTCGGAAAATTTTTTTGAACATTATTTTAATTTTTAAAAATGTTTTTATTTTTCTAGCTTTAAATAATACAATAAATAACAAATAAAGCTTAAAAATCTTAGAAAAATTCATGGAAGTTTCTTAGGCTATTTAGAACTTATAAAAAAAATTCCAACTCAAATTTGAATATTTTTCCTTATAAAATATTTTTTTGTTTAACAGAAAGGCTATTTTCTTTAGCAGAAAATCAGGTTAGCTAAAAATTTTAAAATTTCAAGAAATCAAATAACTTTGATTTTTATTTCAAACTAACTTATTTAATACCTTATTTATTTATTTATTTATTTATTGTTTTTATTTTTTTCTTAAATCACCTTTCTCACGTAAAACCCTTTTTAAAAGCAGAAAATCAGGCAAATAAACTTAAACAACCAAAAGTAAATATTCTTTTTAATTAAATTGAATGTGTTTTTTTTTTGGAATAAACAGCTGGGCTGTTACAAACTACCCCCCTTAAAGAGAATCTCGTCCCCGAGATTCGCACGGGCTAGCAAAGAAATGGGTTTGGATTTTACTCCGTATGGCTTGAGCTTTGATCTTGTTCAGATATCCATTTGTAAACTTTTATGGCTTTCTAATTGTTGTCTGAAGGGTATTGACGATCGGTGTTCCAGCTTGATGCTTCCAAAGATTAGGAAAGAGGAGACTTAAGACAAAGGAGGAATAGGGGGTCGTTTTGCACATTCCCACAAAACACTTACTAGCAAAAACCTTTATTAAGAGAATAGCAGATAACAGCTACGGCTATCGACAAAAGAGAAAATTTGATAGCTCGTAACATCGTCTAATAGCTAACTTAACAACTTAATCTAAATGGATAATGGTGGTCTTGGTGTGATCCTTCGTGGCTCTCTGGGTACAAAGCGTGATCCTCCAATGTGAAGATTGAAATACTGGCAGAGGCGAAGAACTTCTTTACGAGCGGCTTCTCGCTCGGCTCGGGCAACTATATCCTTTAAAGTGGTAGCGAAGACTTTCTTGTCCGGTTCGCCTGGCGATGAGTAAAGCAAAGCGGTGTCCCATCGTCTGATTTCCATGGCTGTCTCTCCGGTGTACGTAGATAGCTCGACGTTGGAATCCCAAATGACGAAGTAGTCAATGAAGGCCTACACTCCATCCATCATTCGGTGTATCTTGATGAACATCCATCTATAATGGTTTGAACAAGATGAGAGATAGAAATAAGTTTTTTTTTCTTCAGAAATGACATAAAGATGAGAAAGGATTGAGAGATAAGGGTAAGCAAAGCTTTTTTTTAAAAAATATTTTATTATTTAAGTTAAGTCCTTAAGGTTCAACCATTCTATTCTACCTACGGTCACGTCTTAGGGTCATTATAGCTCTGATACCATCTCTGCTTTGACCCGAGCAACGACTCGAGTCCTCTCAGGTAAATCGCACTAGTCCAGATCAAGCTAGTGCACACAATGGATAACAAAGATTCATATCATGCACAATGACATTTATTCATTAACTAAATATGGGCACGATGGCCAAATTTACATCAATGGTTCATAAACCAAAAATAAATATAAACAATGGAAGAAAACCAATGAAGCAAAGCCCATCCCGCCGCCCACAGCGAATGATCAGAAGACGCGCCTAGTCGTCACCATCCTCACCGGTTGTTGACGCCATCCTCCGCAACAGATTTTAGCAAGGTGAGCACATAAAGTACTCCCAAGGTAAGCACATAAAGTACTTACGCAAGTTACACCAGAGTTTTAACAGAGTGAATGCATGCATAGGAATAACAAAGGAAGGCTTATTAAGTTTATTTGTGCGAAAACAAGATCAATTTAAATACAATATCATAAGTGCAAAAGCTGAATTTTATACAATAGATAGAAATAATAATTTACAAAATAATATCATTAGTGCAAACTACGACCAAACACTAACCTAGTCACAGTATCCCACCGGTCCATCTTTTCAAAAGATTTCACATGGATTCCATCTATCCATATGCTTCTCAAAATCTCTTATGGATTCATTTTGTTAGTGCAGTCAGACCAAACACCAACTTATTCACAGTATCCCACCGGTCATGGATTCCATCCATCCATCCATAAGCCTTTTCGAAACCATTTTTAAAACCAAAGTCTAATCCATGAAAAACTTTACTCACTTGCCCATAACCGTAGGCACGGCTATCCAGATAGGTTATACACTCTGCAGAGGTTGTACAGACTTTACCCACAAGATATGATTATCTCATATTGTCGCCATTACACGCTTAGTAGGCGTGCGTGAGAAAATCATAACAAGGCCTTTACAATGCTAAGCCTTCAACTTGGTCACGCCGCTAAGGTTTCACCACAACTTGAATCCACAAGTTGGAGCCCCCTCTTGTGCCGTGTGAGACTTCCCATGGCCTATGCCACGCTCACATTCAACCTATAGCGAGACCAAAGTTGGGACCTCACAAATTAGTCAGCCAGGACTGTCCCATACCAGCCTTGTGGTAGTACGATGTGGCTTTGCAATAGTAGCTCATAGACCGGTCCTTAATTTGACTTAGGCTCAATCCACATACCCCCTTGTGCCTGACAATCAACCAGGTGTCACCAAACACGAGGCATGCCAAAGCACCCACCACCTAACCATTAGCCTAGGTCCAAACCAAGTTTTTATATTTTTCTTTGAAACGTTCATATTCATTCTTGACTCACCGAAGTCAAGAATAGATTTTAGAAACTTATCATTTTCTAGTGAAACAAATATTCCCACTTAAATCATTCTAAGCATGGCTAAGCAATTCTACAAAATTTCTAGTCAATACTATTGTACTAACTAGGTTTTCATCTATGGTGACAAGGTATAAGGAAGTTCAATATCAAATTTGGCCATACACAAAGGATTTGGGTATAACTAGAATTTAAATCGAATTTAAACTAGATTTGAATAAAAGTACGCATGCATAATAATTTAAAATCAACATAAATAATTTAAATTACTAGGAGCAACATGATCAAAGGTGTAACTTGCCTTGCTTCGAAGTTTGCTGCGGTTCGTTGAAGTTATACTCTCCGAAATAGTCGTAGTCTACACGCGGAAAGCAAGAACAAACTAAACTCAAATAAAATCCAAATAAAATCCAAAAATCATAAAATAAAAGCTGGGAGATAGAATATGAATTTAGAAATTTGGATGGGTCCAATCGGAGTTAGAGCGAAGAAGAAGGATTTCTGATAGTTTGAATTCCCAAGAACTGAATAAAAGGAATTCTTGGAATTCTTTTCTTTATGAAAGAAAAGTGGTTGGAAGCTACAATATTTTTGTATGGTCAAAGCTATGATCGAAGGTGTAGTCGAAGACATGGTCAAGATCATAGTCGAATTAACGGTTGAAGATGCAGAGGTCTAAGTCGAAGACAAAGACTCTAAGTACGGGTGCAGTCGAATTCGAAGATTAAGATTTGGTCGAAGACTTGCTCGAAATTGTACAGTGATCGAAGAACACTATAACAGTCGAGAACCAAGGGTAGTCGGAGTCGGGTGGTCGGGACGACAATGAACGCCGGTGGTGGAAAGTGAAGGTACTCAGAGTCGGCTACGACTTCGACTACCGAGTATTCTTCCAACTACTCCTCGCTGAAAAAGCGAAGGTACTCGGAGACTTAGAGCGAAGAGTGACAGTGGTCAGCGACTACGGTCGGAGGTAGATGGAGACGGCAGTGGTTGGGAGCGACTGTGGTCGAGAGTGACTGTAGTCGGAAAAACAATTGTGGTCGAAAGGATTGGAGTTGAAATCTCTGAAGATCAAAGTCAAAATTGAAGTTTTCGAAGGTCGAAGTCGGAGGCTCCGGCAGTCGGAGTCTAAAAAGCCTTCGAACAGCGGAGTCTAAAGAGCCTCCGAATGGCGAAGTCTAAAGAGCCTCCAGATAGCCGAGTCTAAAGAGCCTCCGGATGGCGAAGTCTAAAGAGCCTCCAGATAGCGGGGTCTTATGGGTTTTCGGGCGTCGGAGTCTAAGAATCGGATGGCTGGGAGAAGTCGGACGACTTCACGAGACAAGATCCGAGCAATCCAACGGCGGCGAATACCGGGGAGGTGTACAAAAGAGGGAGAAGAGTGTGAGTCCGATTTGACCATGGCGTAAGGTTTGGGTTACATAGAGTTGGTCAAGCGGCGAGGGTGTAGCGAAGGCAAGACACGATTATCGACGCGGAGACTCTCCGACGACGACTTGCTCGGAGAAGAGGCGTCGAAGGTTCGCGCGGCCCGAGGAAGGTTATTGGTGGCGGGTACTCGGTCATATTTTGGCTCGATAAAAGGGTGAAGGAGGTGCGCGTGGTCCCGTCGAAGATTTGGCGGTGGCGGCGTCGGCGTCGGCGAAAGAGACACTCCGGCGGGGGATTGCTTGGCGGAGGGGTGGCAAGGAGAAGAAAAGAGAGAGGGGATTGCGAGGAGTGCATTGGTGCTCTCGTGCAATACCAGAAGTGGTTGGAAGGTGGTCGGTGGCGAGTTGGAGCGATGGCGTAACTCGGCGGCGATGGCGCGATTTCGGCGGTGAGGAGACTCAACCAAGGGCGGTCGAGAAAATCCAAAAATTATGAAATATATACTGAAAAATATATTATGAATTTAGATGAATTTAGAAACTCGAATCACCTGATTCGGAGTTCGGACGGAGGAGAACGAGCGATTGGAAGATTGTCGGATTAGAAAATCCTGAAAAAAGAAAAATCAGGAATATTCCAAAGGAATATTCCTCGCAGAGAACAACCCTTCCACTTTTTTTGGTCGCGCGCCGGTGAGAAAAGGCACAGAGGTGAAGCCAACTAGCAAAATGGTTTGCTAGGGACTCGAGGCACATGTAGGAAGTGACGGCACGTCAAACGAAGCACGGTGACGACGTGTCACAATGACAACGACATAGGCGTGAAGAGAAGAATAATTTTCGGGTAAAGAATATGATGAAGTAAGGTAACCACGGCGTAGAACGCGGTAAGGTGAGTCTAGAAAAAAATATCGGCTAAGCCGAAACTCACCGGAGGCGACGCAATCGTCGTTTGAACGACGACGGTACCGAAACACGAAAAATTCAATATCTTTGTGCTCGGTCAGGCGAATCCAAAATTGTCTGAAACGTAGCCTCCTGGGATGGTTTGGCACGTTTTGACGCGAACGGATTGCTGAAAGCGTTCCCGGACAGACGGGGACGCGAAGTGCCATTTGCGGCCATGGCGAGGTGTCGGGCGCAAATATTTGTGGAAGGTTTTTGGACGGACGGAGGGGAGCACGGCGTAGAACGTGTCGAGACGAAGTCAACGCCGCAGACGGCTTGGCCAACGGACAAGCGAAACACGGTGGACAAGAATTTATACGGCCTACAGGCTGACATCGGCGTTCCGGACAAACGGAGAGGAATTAACATGCGAGAGTTGCGGCGAATCGAAGATTAGAGCGTGGGGATCATGATGCTCACCTTGGTTTTGGTCGGGCATGCACGGTCGGCCGGTGGCGACGCGAAGAACGGCGACCCGTTTTGGCCCACGGTGGCGATGGTGCTCCGGCGAAGTTCCGGCGAAGGCGAGGTGAGCACCGCGTAGAACGCGCGAGGCGGCCAACGGTGTGGTCAAGCGGCGCGCTTCACCGGACGAGGCGCAAAAGGCCGGAGAACGACGCTTGGTACACAAAAATAAAACTTCGATTACGACTAAACGAGTGGGAGAGGAGACTTGAGATTTTCGGGGTTGAGTGAGGATGAGGAGAGGCTCACGGGGCTCCCTTTTATAGGGGTGGAGGAGGTCCGAGGAGGGAGATCAAAGAACCATGTCCATGAATGGCATGGGTTAAATACCGCAAAAATAGCTCATGAATGAGGGGGGAAACGGTAGGAAATGAAGAGGCTTGATGAGAGGAAGTAAATGCAATTGATTTCGTTGAAAACCGTCGAGTAAATCACGAGTTATTGGAGATTGAAGAAAAGCTTTCAAAACAGCCATGGCGTCTCCTGTACGCGCACGCACGAAGGTTCTCTCGGGAAGAAGAAAGGAAAAAGGAAGAAAGAGAAAAAGAGAGAAAAGAAAAAAAAGAAAAAGAAAAAGAAAATTTAGAAAAATTCTAAAAAAAATATTTTTAGAATCCTTGGAACCTGAAAAGAATAAAAAAAAATTTCGGAAAATTTTTTTGAACATTATTTTAATTTTTAAAAATGTTTTTATTTTTCTAGCTTTAAATAATACAATAAATAACAAATAAAGCTTAAAAATCTTAGAAAAATTCATGGAAGTTTCTTAGGCTATTTAGAACTTATAAAAAAAATTCCAACTCAAATTTGAATATTTTTCCTTATAAAATATTTTTTTGTTTAACAGAAAGGCTATTTTCTTTAGCAGAAAATCAGGTTAGCTAAAAATTTTAAAATTTCAAGAAATCAAATAACTTTGATTTTTATTTCAAACTAACTTATTTAATACCTTATTTATTTATTTATTTATTGTTTTTATTTTTTTCTTAAATCACCTTTCTCACGTAAAACCCTTTTTAAAAGCAGAAAATCAGGCAAATAAACTTAAACAACCAAAAGTAAATATTCTTTTTAATTAAATTGAATGTGTTTTTTTTTGGAATAAACAGCTGGGCTGTTACAACAGTGATGTCATTTGGTTTGACCAATGCCCCAGCATATTTCATATATTTGATGAATAAGGTGTTTATGGAATATTTGGACAAGTTTGTCGTTGTGTTCATTGACGACATTTTGATATATTCCAAGGATGAGAGAGAGCATCAGGAGTACTTGAGATTAGCATTGCAGAAATTGAGGGATAATCAGTTGTATGCTAAGTTCAGCAAATGTGAGTTTTGGATGAAGAAAGTCGCATTTCTAGGGCATGTGTTGACAGCAGAAGGAGTCGCAGTTGACCTAGGAAAAGTGAGTGATGTTTTGGATTGGCAGTCACCCACTTCAGTTACCCAGGTCAGGAGTTTTCTGGGGATGGCAGGATATTACCGTCGCTTTATTGAGGGATTTTTCAGTGTGGCCAGACCTCTCACGCAGTTGCTCAAGAAGGAAAAGAAATTTACTCGGACGCTAGAGTGCGAGAAAAGCTTTCAGAAACTTAAGGAGAGTTTGACCATAGCCCTAGTGCTTGTGTTGCCTGATATTAATAAGGATTTTGAGATATATTGCGATGCCTCTCGCAAAGGTTTGGGTTGTGTCTTGATGCAAGACAAGAGAGTGGTAGCTTACACCTCACGCCAGTTGAGACCGCATGAGGAGAACTACCCTACTCATGACTTGGAGCTAGCAGCCGTAGTGCATGCATTGAAGATTTGGCGTCATTATCTGATGGGTAATAGATGTGAATTTTACACGGATCATAAGAGTCTGAAATACATCTTTACCCAGTCCGAGCTTAATCTCAGACAGAGGAGGTGGTTAGAGCTAATAAAGGATTATAATGTTGGCATACATTATCATCCTGGGAAAGCTAATGTTGTTGCAGATGCCTTGAGCAGAAAGGTATACTGCAATTCAGTGATGGATCGAGAGAGTCAGCCAGCGTTGCATGAGGAATTTCAGAAGCTTAGCCTTGAGTTGGTTGAGCCAGGATTTTTGGCAGCTATGGAGATGCAGCCTACCTTGGATGGTCAGATTCGTCAGGCTCAATCAGACGATGAGGCATTCCAGCGGATCAGAAAGAACTTAAGTGAAGGTAAAGAGTCAGGGTTTACATTGGATGACCAAGGAACATTGTGGTCCAAGCAGCGTTTGTGTGTGCCCAACAAGCAAGAACTAAAGGATGTGTTGTTAAAAGAGGCTCATGAGTCGTTGTATTCGATTCATTCAGGCAGTACCAAGATGTACCAGGACATTAAGGATAAGTATTGGTGGCCAAGCATGAAGCGTGAGATCGCTGAGTATGTAGCCCTTTGTGATGTTTGTCAGAGAGTAAAGGCAGAGCATCAGAGGCCTGCAGGTTTGCTACAGCCATTGAAAGTTCCCGAGTGGAAGTGGGAAGAAATTGGTATGGACTTTATAGTCGGTCTGCCTAAGACCAAAGAAGGCTATGATTCGATTTGGGTCATCGTGGACCGATTGACCAAGGTTGCTCATTTCATTCCAGTTAAGACGACCTACAGTGGTGACAGACTAGCAGAGCTATATATGTCCAGGATTGTCAGTTTGCATGGTGTGCCCAAGAAGATTGTGTCAGATCGTGGATCGCAGTTCACCTCTCGTTTTTGGGGTAGTTTCCATAAGGCTATGGGAACTCACCTGAATTTCAGTACAGATGGTCAGACAGAGCGAGTAAATCTGATTTTGGAGGACATGTTGAGAGCCTGTGTGCTTGATCATGGGTCCAAGTGGGACAGTTGTTTGCCTTTTGCAGAGTTCTCGTACAACAACAGTTATCAGGCCAGTTTGCAGATGTCACCGTTTGAGCCATTATATGGCAAGAAATGCAGGACCCCTCTCAATTGGAAAGAGATGGGGGAAGGTCAGGTTTTTGGTCCAGACTGTTTGAAAGAAGCTGAGGATAAGGTCCGCTTGATACAGGAAAGGTTGAAAATCGCCTGTGCCGCATGTAAAAGCTATGCAGTACATGACGCCTTCCATGTGTCCCACCAAGAAGTGCTTGCGTGTGCAGCCGAGGAGGTCGTGCGGTTGAGGCCGTTGACCTACAGGAGGATCTATCGTACAAGGAGCATCCCGTCAAAGTCCTGGAAGTGTCGGAGCGAGTCACCCGGAATAAAGTGGCCCGTTTTTGCAAGGTGCAGTGGAGCAACCATTCCGAAGAGGAAGCCACCTGGGAGCGCGAGGAGGATCTCGAGCGAGTTCCCAACCTATTCTCTTAGCTGGGCGGATCTCGGGGTGAGATCTCGTTTAGGGGTAAGGTTTGTAACATCCTGCTTTTTCGAGATTTTAAAGCCTGAATTTAAAAATGAATTTTCTGAATTTTCTGAATTTAATTCAAGTTTCAAATGAATTTTTAGAATTTTCAAAGATTTAATATGAATAAAATAAACATTAACATAAGCTGAAAATATTTTATTTGGATTCTTCAGTCTCAAGGAATTTTCTCGGTATTTTTGGTGAATTTTGGGATTTATTTGCTATTTTCTAGAGCTTTTAGAAGTTTATTTGAATTTCTCGAAAAGAAATGAAAAGAAAAATCTCCCGCCGCCCGATCCTCCTCCCCGCCACGCGTCACCCATCCAGCGCCGCCGCCGCATTCCCTTTCCGCGCACCCGCTCCACGCCGCCGAGATTCACGACCGCCACGCTGTCGCGATCCGCTGCCGACACGCGCGGCGGCACCGCCACGCCCCGCGCGCCTCCGCCTCCTTCCTCCGCTGTCCGATCCGCGCGCGCGCCTCCCAACCATCCGACGCGCGATCGCAAACCCTAACCTCGCCGTGCCCTCACCGTCCGATCTCTCCCGCACAGATCCCACCCGCCCAAACCTCCGCGTTGCACCCGCGTGTTTCTGGATCGAACCCGCCTCGGTTCGGCGTGTGTTTATACGCGCGGTCGCCTTGGTTCGTGTGCCTCCCGCTCGCCCTGCCGTCGCCTCGCCTCGCTTCCTCGCTCGCGTCGCCGTCCGAAGTCGCCGCGCGCTTCGTGCCTCCCGACTTCTCCCGCTGCCGCGGAGCCGCCACCGCTGCCTCGCCGGTGAGCCGCAAGTCTCGCCGCCCACTTCACCGCTGCCGCCCGATCGCCGCTGCCGCCTCCGCCGCCAGAGCCCCACGCCTCGCTCGCCCTCGGCCGCGCGCCGACCCGCGACACCAGCGCGCCGCGCCGCGTCGGCGACGCCGACGGCGTCGGAGCCACGCGCCGACCATCGCCACATCGCCGCCTCCGCCGCCGGATCCCGCCGACGCTCCCTCGCCGCGCGCCGCGTCGCGCGCGCAACGCCACGCAGCGCGCCGGCCGCCCGCGCGCCGCGCCGCTCAATCTCCGCTGCCGATCAGATCGGCCGAGGGCTCGAATCGCGCCGCCGCGTCGTGTCCCAGCCGCCGGATCGAGCCGCCGCCCGCGATCGCGCCCGCGCTGCGTGCGTCGGCCCTAGGCCACGTCGGCCTTAGCCGACGTGGCATACCACGTGACATGCCACGTCGGCGCCACGTCAGCCCGAACCGTCCCGAGCCACGTGGCGCCACGCCGGCCGGTGACACGTGGCGAGATATGCCGCCGCCACGCGAGCCTAGCCGCCGCGTCGGCCCCGCCCGTGTGCACCGCTCCGCACGGGTTCACGGTAGATCGAGGCTAATCACATCGTGTGGGTACAGTTGTGCAACCTCTGCAGAGTGTAAAACTATTCGAATAGCCGCGTCCTCGGCCATGGACATTGCTCGGGATTTCACACGAGGTTAGTATTTCACTTATAACTTGGTGGTTTATGTTGGGGTGGACGGTAGTTCATCGTTGGTTTAACTTGTGAATTGGTGTTCACAAGTGGTTCATGTTTATTCCTTTGATTATTCATTATTACCGCTTTTGATTAACTTTCGCTTTCAAGTTATTTATTATATTTCATTGTGAAATGCCTTTATGCAAATTAACCTTTCGACCTTCCTTTGGTAAGCCTTGCATATTATATTGCATTCATTTGTTACAAGCGACTTCTTTGAGTACCAATGTACTCACGGCTTTACGCCTATGTTGCTCGATTGAGGAGAGGAGTACTATCGCCAGGAGGTTCCGATGGGAGTACTACGACGACTTCACGGATTAGGCTTCGTTCTCCACTCGATAGCCTGTGGGCTTGTCGATTGGCTGCTACGCTTTAATTTAGATTTCCGCTGTTATTTTTTGTTAAGCCCTTCTGGCTAGAGATAATGTAAGCTTGGTCATAAGGTCGTACCTTTGATATTTTTTTTGATATTCGAGTTTTCCTTTATTATTGTCGTGTGTATGACTGTGATGACATCTATGTTTGACTGTGTGCACTAGCGTGATCCTGGACTAGTGCAGTTTACACAGAGAGACCGAATTTGCATATTCAGGTCTGGACACTCGCTCTCCCCTCGCAGTGGAGCCGCTACGCCCAATGCCCTCTCCGTCGGACGACCCAGGTGAGCTAGAGGAGGTCGCCATGACTATCGAGTAGGAGGCCCCCTGGTGTTGTGAGTCCTGCGGAGGGCCCAGGTGACGAGGCCGGTGATGTTGGTGGCCCCAAGCTTGCTACGGGAAGCAAGGTTCCAGATGCTCTCGACGATACGACTTCGGCGTCGCCAGTCTACGAGACATCTCCAAATACCAAAGCTACAAAGCGTGCTTGAGTGTCTCTAGCTCTCGTGCCTGCAGGCGTGGCACCAGCCCACAAGGCACCTCCGGAGGCTCGTGCGGTGAAGCGTGCTTATGTGTCTCCTGTGCTCGAGGCTGTGGGTCGGGCTTTTCATTGGAGCTGACAGCGCTTGTGGAGGATTCGGAGTCCGACATGGACTTGTCCACCCCTGAAGGAGGCTCTGATGCTAGTGCTACTTTGGTGTAACATCTCTAAAATTTTATTTGCTTTTTATTGGAATTTATTTGGATTATCTGGATTTTATTCCAAAGCCTAGTGCAAGAAAACTTAATTTATCTATTTTCTAAAAGCCAAAAATAGTTTATTTCATTTTTCCTAAGTTCTATTAGGTTTATAGTATTGTTGTGAATTTTTCATAGTTATTTGCTATTTTCTAAGTATTTTTGAAAGTTCCTACCCTTCTTCCCCCAGCTAGCCGCCATGCCCACCATTGCTGTCCACTCGAGCTTCTCAACCACTGGCCTTTGCTTCCATTTTCTTTCAACACCAGTGCGCCTTTATTTCACATCTTTACTCCGCACTAACCTCGCCTGTTTCCTTCACCTTCAATCCCCACCTTCGTCGTATGCGCCATTTCTGAATGCTTTAATTCCAACGAATAAATTCTCGGTCGTTACTTCTTTTGAGCCCCTATAAAATCCCCTCCCCTCCACCTCCACCTCTAGGTCTCACCTCACCTCGATCCTCCTTCAATTGCTCCTCTCCTCATCTGAGATGCCCTAGCACCGCTCTTTCGCATTGCTGAAGCACCGGCGATCCTCCGGCGAGGAATTGTCACCACTACAAAGCCCCTCGAGCTTCGCTTCCTTCTTGGTGGGCTTCGTCGTGTCTTGGTGATTGCCCTCAGCCCCTCTGTTCAGCTCCTTCGCCACTGAGGCGCCGCCGCACCGAACACCTGAGCACCACCGCCACCCCAATGCTCGCCGCCGGCCATCTCGGCTAATTTTTGAGCATAGCACTGAGGTGAGAAACACTCCACGCCGCCTCCTATCTCTATTGCTTTGGTCGCCAACCCCCTCCAAAGACCTCAATGCTAGTGAGCCTCGCCACCGCCATGCCGTGACGTCATTCAAGCTGATGTGGCGGACAGCTAAGGTTGCCACGTCAATTGATTCCACCACATCAGCAATTCTAAAGCTTTTTCTTTACAAAATTAATTCGGCTGAAAATAGTAAATCTGATGCTGACATCATAATCCAATTTTCCAGTACAAAAATTATTCTAGAAAATCTTCTTTATCCTTTTTCTTTAGTTTTAAACTTCTGAAAGCTTATATTTCCTCATCTTAACTCCGATTGGACCGTTCAAATTTCTAAATTCTTCTAAAAACCTAAACTACCCATTTCTGGACTCTTTTTGAATTTTTGAACTTTGTTTGAATTTATGTACTTTGGATCTTCATGTGTAGACTATGACAAATTCGGAGAGTACGATTTTAATGATTCGCAGCACCAAGACGAGCAAGGTAAGTTATACCTTCGATCATATTGCTCCCAGTAATTTAAATTATTTATATTATTTTTAAATTATTATGCATGTGTACTTTTCTTTAAACATAGTTTAATTTAGTTTTAAATTCTAGTTATACCCAATTCCTTTGTATATAGCCAAATTTGACATTGCCTACAAACATACCTTGTCACCCTAGATAAAACCTAGTTAGTACATTAGTATTACTAGAAATTTTATAGAATTACTTAGCCAAGTTTAGAATGATTTAGGTGGGAATATTTGTTTCACATGAAATGATGATTTCTAAAATCTATTCTTGACTTCGGTGAGTTAAGAAAGTCTATGAATTTTTTATAAAATAAAGTTATAAAATCTAGTTCAGACTTAGACATTGGTATGGTGGTGGGTGCTTGCTGGTTCTCATCTCTGTTTGGTGACAAAATGACGAAACCAAGCACAAGGGATACGCGAGTAGCGCCTAAGTTAAAGTAAGGACCGGTCTATGAGCTACTATTACAAAGTCACACCGTACTACCATAAGTTCAGTATGGGACAGACCTTGCTAAGTAATTTATGAAGTTCTAATTTAGTTTTGCTATAGGCTAAATGTGAGCGTGGTGTAGGCCAGGAGAAGTCTCACATGGCACAAGAGGGGGCCCTAACTTGTGGATTCATGTTGTGGTGAAACTTTAGTGGTGACGTAACTAGTTTGGTAGTGAAATATTGTAACAGCCTTGTCATAAACTCTCAGCCTCACACCTAAGATAGTGTACTAATGGTGTGGCACAACGGGAGGATATGTCTTGTAGGTAAAGTTGTACACTTCTGCAGAGTAACAAACTATCCTGGATAGTCGTGTCTATGGTCATGGACATACTGAGTCTGTTTTTCACATATTAGACTTTGGTTTTACAAATCTGGTTCATGGAAACATGTGAAATCTTTTGAAAAGATAGATCAAGTGGGATACCCGTGGATAGGTCAGTACCTACACTAACGATATTATTTCAATTAAAATATTATTTCTACATATTGTATTAAATTCATCTTCTGCTGATTCACCTTTTTGTTTGGTTTTAAGCCGTGTTATTGTAAACTTGGCCATAAGGCCCATACACTTATTTTATAAAAAAGTTTGGTTGTTATGCATGATATGTATCCCTATTAACCCTGCATGTACTAGCTTATCCTAGACTAGTGCAATTTATACAAAGGGTTCTAGAGTTGTTGTTTCAGGATCCGACAAAGATGGTACAAGCCCAAATATGGAGTCTGCTGGTGCTGCTGTCTCTTGACCAGCGCCTCCCAGTCAGGCTACAGGTAGGAATAACTCCACCTCTCGTGACTTTGCGAGGCTTTCCTAGATTTGCTCCCTCACACTGTCCCTGACGTTAGTGGGCCCCCGATCTCCAAGGCATGCACAGGCTCTAGTGATGGAGCTAGTCATGGCCCGGCTAGTGCTGCCGCTATGGACGTGTCATCAGGTCCCACCATCGCCGAGGCCACTGGCTCGGAGTCCCAGTGGCTCACTGTGGCTGACTTTGTTCCTTGTACGGCGGTGCTAAGGGTGTTCCAAGGAGTTGTGGATTGCACAAACGTAGCTCTGGATCGACGCGTGCTTTCTTCCTACGAGCCAGAGCTCCTAGAGAGCGCCCTCAAGGCCACTGGGATGAAGGTATGTGTATGACAGTATGCTAACACCGTGAAGGACCATGTGTTCTTTCTTGTTTTTTCCTCTTTTTTTCTGAAGTCGAAGGGCTGTACAGGCTCTCGCTCTTGCTTGTGCTATGCACGTGGCGAGGTACCATGAATAGAATGGTTTGCAGGAGTGATTGGCCGTTGTTGAGGCATAGGCCGCGTCCGCCTGTCGCTTTGCCAAGGACGCAGCTACCTTAGCAGCGGTGAAGGACGAGCGCATCAACTTCCTAGAGATGAAAAGTGCAAAGGCCATCACCGATGTGCGTGCCTTGGCAGAGCAAACCCTACTGGTGGCCACCGAGGAGCGTGAAGGGCTTTTTGGCAAATCACCAAGCTAGAAGGGAGAAGGCCTGGGTGACGTCGGATGTAGTGACGAGGGATCACGTACTAATCGACACCTCCTTGTCAGCTTGGGGGTCGCTGGAGTTGTTGGACAGTACTCTAGCTAACCTTGCGATGGAAATCCCTCCTCAGTCACATGGAGCAGAGGACCTCCTGTGCAGCCTTCGGAGAATTAAGGAGGCTTCATCACTCGCTTTGAATGCTACACGTGCATATGGGAACCATTGCTTGCTTGCGACCAGCTAGATGCTCCTTGGTCTACTTCACCTCCGGGGTTGCTTACATGTGGGCGAACTGGTCAATCCTCACTTGGAGTTGCCTGCGGGGAATAGGACAATTTCCAAGATGCTGCATGCAGTACGCTGGTCCATCCGCACCTTCCACCACCGGATCTAGGAGTACATCAATAAGGCTATGGCAAAGGTCACTATGAAGAGTACTCTGGGCGCGAAGGTGGACCACGACGCTTGGCTAGGCGACGTGCCCCGACAGAATGAAGACGACGAGCCCACATCGAACGTCCCAACCGATTGGCAGGTGTGATGCCGAGGCTTTCTGCCCTCGTGTAGTAGTTTGCATGTGTGACCGCCGGCGCCTCTGTTAATACAACACTGGGTGTCTGCGTCATGTGATCATCATTTTGCATTGAAAAGTATGGGGTGCTTGTGCTGTGGCCACATGTTGATATTTGCATGGCAAGCAAGTACATGAGGAAGACCATCTCCTAATTTCGGACCGCCTTATTCGGCATCGGCTGCGACACTAGGGATGGGCGAAGGAGTCATTGCAGTTCTGGGCGGAGCGGCTCACCACGAGTGACGTCTCTGTCCGGAAGTACATAAAGATAGAAGGCTCTAACAGAGAGTACTCTAAGAGAAGCCCTTTTCCTCTGTTATTGTGGGTGGCAAACGATGTACCATTGTAACAATTAATCAAAGCAATTATGTTTGGAGTATTGTGTACTATGGCACCCCCCCGCCTCTGGTTAGAGAGAGTAGGACGTAGTCACAGAGACAACCGTGGCGTAGCACACGCCAGAGTAGCAGAACCTCGGGCAATCATAGCTCGTTTCGCAGTAGTTGAGGATGATGTTGACGTGACTAGAGAGGCTCACACATAGCTATAAGGCAAAAATGGGTGCACATAGGCAAAGCCGGCCAGACCCCGCACATTCACGTGATCCTTTGGACAGGCATCGATGAAGTCAGCGGCAGGCTGATGCCCAAAAAAGTGTGCTCTATCCCCCACCCTTTGGATGGACGTTGACGAATTCGGCTGATGAAATTTAATTCTGTTTAAATTATCAAATTTGTATGCCATTATTTTATGAGCAAATCTATGGTTGTTTTAAGATCTTAGTAACATGCCTATTAATTTATCTTATGAGTAAGATCACAACTGCCTTCCCTTAGGAAAATTTATAATGGTAATTAATCTTTTGAAAATAAGTCCATAATTACACGCTATGCTTAGCACTGCTTAGTTAATTAGGGGTGTTCAAATTGCATTGGCCTCATTATAACAATAAAAACTGGTTTGGGCAATCACGAGTGGAAAGTGACTGGTTTGTTGTAGACTTGATATTTTATGCCCTAGCCTCAGACTTGTTGTAGACTGCTTAGCTAACTAATTTACGTACTTGTAGCATGGTTATGTGAAGGTGTGCACACGTGCAAAGGGAGGGATGGTCTTATCCCTACCTTTGCCGTGACAGCTTAAGAGGGATACTTCTTGAGGGATAGTCGCATCCTACAGAAGAAAGACTTTAGTGGGTGTTACCACACAAGAAGGATGTATTATAACAGCCATGTTATGATTACGTAGTTGCACGCCTATGGAAGCATGTAATGGCTGATATTGTTAGATAATCATATCTTGTGGGTAAGATGTACAACCTCTGTAGAGTATAAACTATTCGAACAGTTATGCCCACGGTCATAGGTGGACATTGGGAATTTTACATCGATATATTTCTATTTCAAAAACTTTGTGAGTGGAATGGAAAAGTGATGGGCTGATAAAGTTTTGATTTGTGTTGCCCTGGGCAGTCGATCCCAGTGATGACAATAAGTAGATATAACACTAAAAACCTAGCATATAGAAATGTTATTGCAATCTTTCACATGATTTAGAAAATCTGTTTTAGTTAAAATTGTTATGTCTTCGGTATTTCCTATATTTGTATCTCAAAGAGGTGGTGTTTCATAGGTAAAAGAACCATAAGCCTCCCTTGTTCAACTTTTTATCTATTATTACCGCATTCTGTGTGGTGGCTTGCTGAGTACCTCTGTACTCACTGCTTAATTACAATCATTAGTAAGTCAGAAGGAGAAATACAAGCCCTGCGGACATCTAAAGGAGTCGATAGAGCTGCAAGATGATGAGGCCAAGAACTAGGTTGCAAACCCTAATTGGTTGCCTATGGGCATGTCCTTAGGGTCTCACCTGTGTGAAGTTTTCATTTTCATAGCTGCTTTTTACTATTTTTTGGCCTGATCAGCCCATGAGTAAGTCTACTACTATTTTGTGCTTCCGCATGACATATACTTTTGATGTTTAGTACTGTATATGTGAGTACTATCTACTAATCTAAATAATAGTATGGTGAAATCATAGAGACGTCTGGATTACAACATCTAAGTTCAACATAGAGCGATCTACTCCCGTGATGTCGGCCAGCGACCATGCGAAGATATTTGCTTTAGTGCGAAGGACTTGGAGAAGCTCTTGTTCGGCTGCTGGAGTGAGGCCCTCGCCAATGGAGACCTGCTAGGAGGCATCTGTGTCATGTAGGAAAACCCTTTTAACCTTGCCGTCCAACTTGGGTGTATGCATCCACCCTAGGGCTGAGGGCGAAGAGGGTGTAGGTGTGGCGAGGGTCTCGCTGATGGCATGCACCTTGCGGAGAGGGTCCTCACATGTCAAGCTCTATGTGGTGAGCAAGGTCCTAGTATCCGAACACGATAATGACTCCCTGAGGGCCTAGAAGCTTCATACATAAGAACTTTTGATGTGGGACTACCCCGAAGGTGTTGAGTGTCTCCCTCCCAAGGATGGCGTTGTATGGGTGCGGAAGATCGATGACGTTGAAGGTTATGTATTCACTTCGAGCTTGGTCGCCCAAGCCAAAAGACACCTGGAGCAGTACCTAGCCAAAGGCGCGTAGAGTTTGGTCCCCGAAGCCCTGGAGCGGGACACCCGGAGGTTCGAGTCTGCTCCAGGGATACCCATGTAACATCCTGATTTTCTGGGATTTTTAAAACCTGAAATTTAAAAATAAATTTTTGGAATTTTTCTGAATTTTAATCAAGCTTAAATTGAATTTTTAGAATTTAAAAGAATTTAATATCATTAAATTAAACTTTAACATAAGCTGAAAGTATTTTATTTGAGTTCCTTGTGTCACAAGGAATTTTCTGGTATTTTTGGTGAATTTTTGGGATTTATTTGCTATTTTCTATAGCTCCTTTTCTTTTATTTGAATTTCTGGAATTTAGAAAATCCGAAAAATCCTTTTAAACCCCAGGCCGTCCCCCGCCGCCCGATCTCCTCTCCCTCCATGCGGCAGCAATCCCGCGCCTCCCTCCCTTCGCCCGCCACCTCGCGCCACGCTGCCGCGCAAGGCCTCCCGCCGCCGCCTCCCCCTCACCCGCACTCCGCCCCGCCGATCCTTCCCACCTACCACGCGGCGCCATCCCGTGCCCCCTCGCGCCAGGCTGCCCCCGCTCCACCCGTGCGCTCCCGCCCTTGCCACGTGGCCGCATCAGCCCGACCCCGCCGCCGCTTGCCTCCCGTCCGAGCACACGCCTCCGCTTGCCCTAACCCTAACACGCCCGCGCCCTCACCCGTTCCCCGCCGTCCGATCCGGCCCCGTGGCCACGTGTCGCCTCCCCCGCTTTCATCTTCGATGCGGGATGAGTCCGTCTCTGCCCTGCTCCTACCTCGGTTCGCGGGCCATAAAAGCCGCCGCCTCCTCGATTCGCGTGCTTCACCGAGCGCCGCCGCCTCCGCGCCTTCCCCGACCCCGCGTCGTGCGCCGTTGCCTCGCCCCGCCGTCACCAAGAGCCCGCGGACGACGTCGCGTCCTTGCCCATGCCGCCGCTGGACTCAAACCGCCGCCGGACCCGTCCCCGACGCCCTCACCGCCGGTAAGCCTCCCCGCCGGACCTCCCCGCACCCACGTCGTCGCCGCCGCACCGCACCCTCCTTCCTCAAGCACTGCACCACGCCGGACCCCGTGTAGCCGCGCCGCACCCGAGCCCGCTCGCGCCCGCGCACTCCGCCCTCGGTCCACGTGCCACCGACGGACTCTGCGCCCCGCCTCGGTTCCAGCGCCCGAACCCGCGATGCCATACGGCGCGCGCCGCGTGCACGATCGCCCATCGGACCCTCCCAATTCTAATCCGCCCGATCCTCACCGTTCAAACCAGATCTAGACCCACGCCTGATCTCCGCCGCGGCCGCTTTCCGAATCGCCGACCGAGCCGCCATCGCCGCACCGGAACCTCCACGCCGCCCCTACCCACGTGGCATGACACGTGTTCTCGCCATGTCGCCAAAAATCCGCCCCTGTGCCACATGGCGGCCCACGCCAAGATGTGCCACGTGGCAGCACCAAGCACCGCCACGCCGGTCCTAGCCGCCACAAGACCGCCTGCGCTCACAAGATCGTTATTACGTGGACCGAGTCCACCGTGGGCTAGGTCTACTGTACACCCGGTTCACAACACAAGCTTTTCTGATTTTCAGTATTTTTCTTTAGGGTTTATTTTTCGAGAGCCGGTTCTCCTCCGTCCTAGCTCCGATTGACCCTATTCTTTTTTCTAAATTCATTTAAAATCGAGCTCTAACTTTTGGTTCTAGTTTCATGATTTTTGGAGTTCATTTTCTTATCATTGTATGTGTTTTTCTTGTTTCGGTCGTTTTCTCTCTCGATAGATTCGGATTCCGGAGGAGCAGGATCTACGCCCGAAGACCAAGAGTACCTCGCTGAGCATAACCAAGGAAAGTCGTATCCATTGATCATGTTGAACCCAGTTTGCAATCTATTATTTAATTATTTTATTTTAAATTACATTGCATCGCTATTTTTATTCAAACCCTTGTATTGGTAGTTATCGTCCCAATTGAATTCATCCCTCCTTGATAGTTTGGAATGCTATAATACCATTGTCACCATAGGTTGGAAAATATACTAGTGATGCTAGGTTATTTGTCACATGGGTTGGTACGATAGAATGCTTAGCTTTGCTTATAGTTACGATTTGGTTAATCATCAAATGTGAATTATCAATTTGACTTAATGAGATATGGAACTGTGGTTGGTGCCACGTGTTATTAAAATTTGTGCCATGGCATTGGTGTGTCATCGGCGTGGTTATACAAACTAGTTTTGCACTCGGGCGAGTGATCGTGCAGTAAAGGGGGAAGTGTTGGAGCACTTCGAGGGATGTGGTAGTCTTACCCGGGTAGAGTTAAGGACTTAACTTTGTGCGCCATTGATCTGAGCTTTACCGTGCAAACCACATGTCTGGTATGGGACGGACCTAGTTGACTAATTTGGGATGTTTCAACTTTAATCTTGCCATTGAGATGAACATGGTTGCTGATTTCCATGTGGCGCAAGGGGAGGTGTGATGCGAAACCCTAGCAGGCGGATTGAGTTGTAACTGAACTTTGTAAAGGCCTTGTTGTGATTACCTTAAGCTGAGGCTAATCACATCGTGTTGGTACAGTTGTGCAACCTCTGCAGAGTGTAAAACTATTCGAATAGCCGTGTCCTCGGTCATGGACAATGCTCGGTGATTTCACATGGGGTATAGTTATTTCTTAAAACTTGTGGATTGTGGATAGTCAGTGAATAGTTAATTCACGGTTGGTTTAGCTTACGGATGGGAGGTCCATAAGCGGTTGGTTTAGCTTATGAATGGGAGGTCCATAAGTGGTTTATTGTCAATTCCTTTGATTATTTATTTATTATTATTTTACTTAAAGTTCGCTTTCAATCTATTTACTGTATTTATCTTTAAATGTCATTTATGCAAATTAACCTTTCAGCCATCTATTGGTAAGCCTTGCATACTATATTGCATTCATTTGTTACAAACGACTTGCTGAGTACCAATGTACTCACGGCTTTATGCCCAATGTTGCTCAGTTGATGAAGAGGAGTATCACCAATAGGAGGTTCCAGAAGGAGAGTACTTCGACGACTTCGCGGATTAGGCTTCGTTCTCCACTCGATAGCCTACTACGCTTTATTTTGGATTTTCGCTGCTAGTTTTTGCTAAGCCTTTCGGGCTAATCTATTGTAAGCTTGACCATAAGGTCGTACCTTTTGAGATTTATCGATATTTGAGCTTTTCCTTTATTTTACCGTGTATATGGTTGTGATTTCATCTATATTTGACTGTGTGCACTAGCGTGATCCTGGGACTAGTGCAGTATACACAAAGAGTCCGGATTTGTATATTCGGGTCTCGACAACCCATCTGATAGAAGGTGTTGGCGAATAAAATGTCCGTGGAGCTGCCTTCGTTGACTAGGACGCGCTTAACGTCGCATCCTGCGATAGTGGCTTGAACCACCAAGGGGTCTTATGGGGAAAGTCAACCCTCCACATCGGTCATTGTAAAAGTGATGTTGGCCTATGCCTAGGTCGGAGGCATATAGGCGGGGTACGAGGCGACATAATGCAACTAACAGGCGTACACCTTCCGCTGTCATTCGGATGAAAACTCTAATGATGAACCTCTCGTGATGACATTGATTATGCGGCGTGATCCGTCATCCGCAGCCTGTATACATAGCATGGTGGGGGTAGATTGGATTAGTTGGCGTTCCAGGGGCTACTGTACATGTGCCATCACTGGCGTTCTTGCTTTGAGGGCTTTGTATCTGATGACGCTCTCACGGAGTGTCGCGATGGTTGTGCAGTGCCACGTGAGGTGGTCTCCTCGGCTGTGCATTTCGCACAATAGGCCATGCTACTGCCCTTCCTCTCGGCCCTACTCAGCATCCTCGTGGGTGCGACCTCTTTCGCAGTCATAGCCTCTGTGGCCACGCCCACGGTTGGTTGAAGTATGGTCGGTGCCGCCGCCCCCTCGATGTTAAGGACATATTTAGGCTATTGACCCTTCCGCTGCTTACATCCAGTGCCATCTTTCGAGGAGGTGAGTGCTTGCTTCAACTTGGAAACATCGCCACGGTGCCGCTACATATCCTCTTTGTCCCTTACACATTATTCCATCTTATCGAAGAGCTTGGCAACTGTTTTTATGGGCTTGCATGCATTGTACTTGGCCAATGGCCCCGCGTGAAGACCTCGTATTGTTGTGTTGATGATGGTCGTCTTGTTCATATCCTTTACTTGGCAATGAACTTTAGCAAAGCAAGTACTCTCGGAACTTCTCCGA
This sequence comes from Melocanna baccifera, assembly GCA_036346265.1. Classification (NCBI taxonomy): domain Eukaryota; kingdom Viridiplantae; phylum Streptophyta; class Magnoliopsida; order Poales; family Poaceae; genus Melocanna; species Melocanna baccifera. Next base: position 19,285,079 of record CM070704.1, on the reverse strand, counting down.
GAGCTTTTGCTTGATGGTGAAGAGCTGGTTTGCATCAACCCGTTTGACGTATATGGAGTTCGGTGCAATGGTAAAGAACCAGAAGAGCGCTATCCCTTAGAGGGCAAGTGGCAGTCCCTTCGCTTTGGTGCAGTTATCTCCCCGGTCGCTTTGATGGCCATCTCGTACACGCGGATGAACTCCTGGGGATCTGTATCACCCTTGTATGGTTCAACTGTAGGCATTTTGAAATCTTCAGGCCACGCGGACTACTGTAGGTCGACGGAGAGCGGAGACTCTAGGTCCACATGCTAAAGTGTAGTATGGGCGGGAACAGGGGCTTCGCGGTTATCCGCTCGCTCAGCCGCCACCTCTGCTACCTTTGTCGTGGGCGTTTGCTGACTTTGAGTCTCTTGCAACTCTCGCATGGCACCCTGAAGGTTTGCTAGCTCACGTTGCAGGGCTTCGCAACCATCCGCTTGCTCAGCCACCACCTCCGCTACCGTCAGCGTGGGCATTTGCTGGCTCCGAGCCTCTTGCATCTCTCGCAGGGCACCCCGAAGATCTGCTAGCTCGCGCTGCAGCGTGCCAAGGACTACCACTAGGGTACCCTCTGCTGCACCCGCAGCGGGGCCTGTTGGCGCATAGGTGTGTATCCTATCGGCATTGCCGTCCGAGCCGGTTCCCCTCGTTGGCATTGATCGCTCTCTACCTACGACGGCCGGGTGCGGCCACCATGGGGGTGGTGGGCCCTCGACCACCGGCCCTTGCGCACTGGCCCTAGCGGTTGCCGTCAACATGCTTCTCTTTCGCTTTGTTACTGTCGTCAATCTATTGGGTGCCATTGTTTCCCCCCGAGCTCGTAGCTTGCTTGTCGTCCCCCACGGACGGCGTCAACTGTTACGGCTATAGGCTGTAACATCCCAATTTTTGCTTTTATTTTGAAGAAATAATTTTAAATTAATAATTTCCAATTATCTGGAATTTTCAGAATTTAAAGTTTCTGTTGAAAAGAAAATTTAATATCAAAATAAGTTGGAAATATTTTTAATATGTTTAAAACATTATCAGTGAATTATCTGAATTTTTCTGTAATTTTTAAAATTTATTTGGTATTTTTCTGAGCATTTTAAAGCCTCCTAGTATTTTCTCAAAACCAAAAGAAAAATTAAATTCAAAATTCCTTTCGGCTGCCACGTGCCTTCCTCTGGGCCGTCCGATCCCGCCGCTTCGATCGCGCCGCCCACTCCTCACCCGCCATTCCTTCCCGTTGACCGACACTTGGCGCCCATCGGACCATCCCACGCCCCGCCTCTAATCCCGACCGCCCACCCACACTTACCGCCGCCCGCCTACCTCTTCTCTCTCGGCGACGCGTGGCAAGATCGGGCCTTTCGCCGTTGCCGTCACAAAGATCGCAGCCGCCACCGCTACTTGATGCACCCGAACGCCCGATATATCCTCGGTTGTCGGATTAAATCCCGCCGCCAGAACCACTTACCGGTTCGCCGAGGATCCAACGCCCGCACTTTCTCTTCGCCACTTGTCGCACATCCGTCCGCCGCCGCTTCTTTCTCCTCTCCTCTCTCGCCGACAGACGGGCCCGCTGCCAGCCCGCCTTCCTCCCCATCTCCTCCTCCCGAAACCTCTCCGCCGCCATTAAAGCTTCAAAACCAAACTTTAACACTTCGGTTTTTCCCATCATCTTCGCCCGAAGCGCTTGCGCATTTAACTTCCCCACTTCCACCGCACTCCGAGCCGCCGCACCTCTCTCTCCACCTCGCTTTAAGCCAATTGATGCTCGGGCTGTTTCAAGTCCGGCGAGGAATTGCGCGTCCGCTACCCCCTCCGCCGCCTATAAAATCCTTCCCGAGCTTCCTTCCCACTTTTCACCTTTTCCTCACTCAATTCGCTCGATCGCGGCCGTAGCACCGCCGCCCGTGCAACTTTTCCTCGCCAACGAAAGTACTCCGCGAGCAATTGCCGCCGCCTCGCCACCCCGCGCCGCGCCACCGCCACTCCGAGCACCGCGAGGCGAGGCGATCTCGAACACCTCTTCCCGAGCTTCACCACCGAGCGCCCGCCGCCGATCAACCTCCTCGCCGCCGCCTTGCCGCCGCACACCCTCTCCGGTCATCCTCGGGCGCCGTGGCGAGGTACCAGCAGATTCTCCTTCCTCCTCTCGCTTTTGCGCCGACGCCGGTTGGCGCCGCCGCCACGCGAGCGCGCCGCGACCTTCGGTCCCGGCCCTTTCTCCGGCGATCGTGCCACGAGGCGATCGCGCGCAGCAGGCAGCCGCGCGGCGCCAGTGGCCGCCGACGGGCGCCACGACTCGCCACGCAGCGCCCCATTGCCACCTCGCTCATGCCCGCCACGCTCGCACGTTGAGGTGACGTGGCACCCGACGTGGGCACCACGTGGATGCCACGCCTGCTCCGCCGGCCTCCCGCAGATAACCTCAAGAGGGTTACCTACCCATTAGGGGTAGGCGGTGCCTCCCGCTCACTTGGCTAGCGCCGCTCTCTTTCCCCACTCCCTGCTCGAGCCCGCTCGCGCGCGAGGTTGAGTTTCTCCGCTTTTATCCGCGCGACACTGGTCCCACCCGTCACCACCCTCTCAAGGCTTATTCACCGACAAGTGGGTCCCGAGTCCAGTGGGTCCCATACGCCGAGACTCATTTTAATGAAATCGCTGACCAGTGGACCCCACATGTCGAGATTTTCGAATTTCTGGATTTATTTAAATCGAGATTTTCAAATAGCCATATCTTTCTCATTTTAACTCCAAATTGATCCATTCAAATTTCTAAATTCATCTAAAATTTCAATCTTTCAATTGGTATGTTTACTTTCAATTTTTGAATTTTTATTTTATTTTATTTATTTGGTTTTCTCGATTTACGATAGAGACCGAATTGTCCGAGGATTTGCAAGAGCAAGTTGTGGAAGATTTCAACTGCATACACAGTGAAGGCAAGTCTCCTTTGAACATTTTGTTCCTATGTTTTGCAAGTTTCTTTGATCAACTTGCTCCAATGATTTATAAAATGATTAGGTAGTTATTTTAAAATTATTGCATGCTTATGTTATAACAAGTGATAATTTGATTTAGAAAATTTAGTTAAATACCCAATTTGCTATACCTTCCATTGAAAATTGTTTATCTTGTACCATTGTCAACTTAGGATATCCCTTTGACTCAATAATGAGTTAGTGTTACAATTGTTGAACGTTTAAATACTAGCAAATGCTTAGCGAGCAAATAAATATAATAATGCTTAAATGAGAGTCATGTTTACTAAATGCTTTGATGAATGATTTGTTTGAACATTGGTAATGGATATTACCATTGTTAAATGTTTTGTTTGAAAAGTGGTAATGGATGTTACCACTGTTAATTTGAAAATAAAAATGAAATTCAAAGGGAAAAGTTGACAAGGGTGGATGGAAGGTTTGGCTGGTGCAGTTAGCACGAGAATTGTTGGGTTTGTGAATGAGCCACCTTGGTCGATTAAGGACCGACGCTTGTGTTTGTCCAAACCGAGCAAAACAAGACAACCACAAGTCTATATGGGTACGACCTAGCTAACTAACCTATAAAAGTTTAGCTTAGATATCACCGGTGGTGTATTGGGTGCCGTGGTATATCGTTACTCATAGTGAGGAACAGTGGTTTATCAGACTCACATGGCGCAAGAGGGGCTCCAACTTGTGGATTCAAGTTGTGGTGAAACCTTAGCGGGTGGTATTTAAACTATACCGAGTAGGTGAAAAGCTTTGTGATAATTTATCCGAGTCTTATGCCAAAGGAAGCATGTTGATCGCAAAGATGACTTATCTCTTGTGGGTAAAGTTGTACACCCTCCGCAGAGTAAAACTATTCGAATAGCCGTGCCTACGGTCAAGGGCGAGCAAGGAATGCATTCACATGGTAGAAGTTTTGGTTTTGATTTCAAAACAAAATGAATTGGAGAAAACTCGAGTAGTATAACTCTCGTGATGTTCAGATCGTGGGTGTAACTCGAGGTTTTGAAAATTTGGTCGTGATGGTCCGAGGCATTAGTGTTGGTAGTTTAACCTTCACTAAAGTACTTATCCAATTTCGATTATTAAAAACAAGTGGTTTACAAAATGGCTTACAAAGTAATTATGTAGATTTGAAATAAAATGCTGATTTTTGCAAATAAACCATATAGCCTTCTTTTGTGAAGCCTTACATCTATGCATTTTTCCCAAGACTTATGAGTACATTTTTGTACTCACCGTTGCTCTATAAATATAAAAGCAGAGAATGAAGAAGATCAAGAGAGTATAACTTCGCACCAATGTGGATGCGGTGGATTCTTCTCTGATGCCTAGGATTCGCTTCCCACCAATTGCCCGTGGCGCATTGATGGGTCGATCGCTTATCTTCATTTGCTTCCACTGTGTTTATTTTTGCTTGAGGTTCTCGTGAACCTTAGTAAGGCAATGACCTTTGTAAAACTTCGCTATTATTGTAATAAATCGTGATGACATTGTACCGCTTTTTCTCGATATCCGTGTACTAGCTTTGATCTGGGACTAGTACCGAAATGCACAGGGGGGTCTGGGAGTTTCTACCCCGGGTCTCACAGAAGTGGTATCAGAGCCATCTTGACTGTAGGACGAGCCCTAGGTTTTGGGAAGCTTTAAGGATTTATATTTAATAAAAATTTATGTACAAAAATATAAGTTTCTTTTGCTTCTACTCTTTTCTTACTTAGTATCTTGTTCTTGTCCTACTCTCATTATTTAAAAATCTTTACTGATCTCTCCTTATTCTCAAACTTATAGATGGCAGGTTCTTCGTCGTCTTCAGCCCCATGGGATCACCATTCTCATGGCGAGAGTGAGGGAGCTTTTGCGACTCTTCTACGACAGTTAATGCAGCATCTGAAATATACTCAACAACCCATTTTCAGAGGGCGGAACACTAGAGTGATGACTATGGATTCATGGACCATGGAAGTATTCATCTATGTTCGGATGGGCAGCTTGACCCGCTTCATCGCAGGATTGAGCACCCTCGACCCATCAGACGGACGCTATCCAGATGCACCAAGATGGCGATAGCGAGTTGTGCAGAGGCACAAGGAGGAGTTACGACACGCGCTCTTCGCTTCTTTCCGACTACCGAGCGGGATGCACCCACCCCGAGGCTTTCCGATCGTGGTGGATGACCCACGCCGTCTCATCAGTGCGCTTCACCCAAGCATCGTCCGCGACTTACGCCAGAGCTCAGCAGAGATAGGACTTCTCCGGATGCTTCGACGCCGAGCTACGACCACTCCGACACTCTCCGAGCACACCGCCAGAGTGAGGCCGCCACGCCGACGCCAGACAGCGAGGAGGACCGCCGAGGCAGAGGTGGAGCGCCTTCGAGCCGCCACCACTACACCGACTCCACCAGCCTCCCGTTGTCGCCCGGCCGACTCTCGGACCTCGCACTAGACTCACCGCAAGGAAGAGTGTGCGACGCCCGACCGCTACCCGACCTCGACATCGGCGGATCCACCGAGGACGCCAGCCGCTGCCGTTGATCACCTACTTTCACCAGAGCCGATCATGTTCGCGTTCACGAACAACCGCCGTGGTTGTGGACAGAGTCACTCGTCGACTCAGAGGAGGATCCCGAGGAGGAGCCAGAGGAGCGTATCATCGTTGAGGACAATTAGATGTTAGATACACTACCCCTTTTTCAGTTGTTTATCGATACTAGAACGCTTTTATAATGATATGATGTAATAAAATGGATTGTACCGAGCCTTGTGCATTTGTGGTACAGCCATTTCAAAAGTTAATTTGAATTTCAAAAGTTGAGTTTTCTCAATCTGTTGTGTTAATCTTGTGTGTTGTTTTGGGATGATAAATTGCCCCGTCTCTCATCTATGCTTTTCCTCTTTTCAGATTTTTTTCTTGATGGAGCTTCAGATGGTGAACACGAGAAGCAACATCAACAACAACCCAAATACCAACAACAATGAAGCCCCAATTCCACCTCCGCCAGCCCAAGCTCCCAACATGGAACAAATGATGGCCATGCAACTTCAACTTCTTCAGGTTTTGGCCCAAAATCAAGTAAATCAAGCTCAACAAGTACCTATTCAACCACCACAGTCTAAGCTCGAGGAATTCATGAGGACCCGACCTCCGACCTTCGCAGGATCTCGCCGATCCGCTGGAGGCGGATGATTGATCAAGGAAGTGGAAAGGAAGCTGAATCTAGCTCAATGTGCTGAACATGAGAAGGTTATGTACGCTGCTCATCAACTCCAAGGAGTTGCCGCCAATTGGTGGGACAATTTCACACAGCACACCGTGATGCCCGAACATTGGTTGGGCGAATTTTTGGAAGCCTTCCGTAATGCTCATATTCCTATGAGTATTATGGAAATGAAGAGGAAGGAGTTCCATCATCCGCAGCAGGAAACCCGAGCGCTTCCGCTATTTAAGCAAATTCATTCACTATCTAGATATGCCCTGAAGATGTGGCGATCGATGCCGCAAAGATTTGGAGGTTCATGGGAGGGATAGACCCCAACCTCAAGGTTCAATTAGTCTCCAATGACTACCCTACTTTTCAAAGATCTAGTGAATAAAGCTTTATTGCAAGAAGATGCTCAACGCCAACTCTTCGACTCCTAAGAGGAAGTTCCAGCTCAAGCATCATGAAAGCAGCTTCACGATTTACGCCACCACAAGACAACCGACTTCCAAGACATAGTCATATAAGGACACCGATTTCTGCACCTCGCCCTTACCTCAAGCTCCTAGAACTGGAAATGCAGCCCAACCGCAAAGAAATGTAAATGTAGCCGCAGGAGTGCAATGCTACAATTGCAAGAATATGGGACACTATGCCAAGAATCGCCCACGTAAACGCTGCGCGGTAACTCCGTTCGCTTTCAATCTTGACCCTACACCAAAGAAGAGCTCCAACCAATGGTCAAGGACGGGAAGCCCTCAAACTCCCAAGACTCCACAAAACATTAATCGAGGGCGATCAACCATGTCATCGCAGAGGCAATAAAGATGCACCGACGTAGTTCTAGGTAAGTTCCTAGTGAACTCGCATCAAAGAATCATATTATTTGATTCTCGAGCTACACATTCTTTCGTAACAAAGGCTTTTGTTGAAAAGAATAATTGGAAAATTTGTTTGCTAAAGGACCTTATGATAGTCCAATCTCCGGAAAAGAATTGAGAACTAATTTGGTTAGCCCTAGTGCAACCATAATTATAAGCGAGTAAAGTTCCTAGCTAACCTTATTATAATAGACTCGATGGCCTAGATATAATACTTGGTATGGATTGGTTGACCAAGTATAAAGGGCGATCGATTGCTAATCGTGCTATTATTCTTACCAATTCGATGGAATTCAGATAAGGCATGAGTCCGTTATGCATTCCAGAAGGACAGATGTTAACCACCTAAAAGGAAAAGCTTAGAAGATGTGACAATAGTCCGCGAATACCCCGATGTATTCCTCAAGATTTGCCAGATTACCACCGATCGAGAAGTTGAATTTGTTATAACCGTGCCCGCATACCCAATATCAAAGAGACCCTATCGGATGTCACCGATGATTTAGCGTAAGTCAAGAGGCGATCCAAGAATTGTATGAGAAAGGATTCATCGCACCAAGTTCTTCGCCTTGGGAGCCCTGCTTCTAGTAAAGAAGAAGGATGGTAGTCAACGGATGTGCGTTGATTATCGAGCTTTAAATGAAGTCACTATAAAGAATAAGTATCCTTACCTCTGATCGATGATTTGTTTGACCAACTCATAGGATCAAGTGTCTTTTCCAAGATTGATCTTCGGTCGATATCATCGCTGAAGATTAGACTCAAGATATACCAAAGACACTTTCGCCACAAGATATGGATTATATGAGTATACGGTGATGTCTTTTGGTCCGACAAATGCACCGCATACTTCATGAACTTGATGAATAAAGTCTTTATGGATTATTTAGATAAGTTTGTTGTTGTTTTCATAGATGACATTCTTATCTATTCAAGAATAATAAAGAACATGAAGGTCATCTAAGGATAGTGTTGCAAAGACTCGTGAACACCGCTTATATGCCAAATTTAGCAAATGTGCATTTTGGTTAAAAGAAATTGAGTTTTTGAGACATGTGATCTCAGCAAAAGGAGTATCTGTGGATCCCGGAAAAGTTAAGGATGTATTAAATTGACTCCACCCAAGACGGAACCGAGATCCAAGTTTTCGATTAGCCTACATTATCGCCGATTTATTGAAGGCTTTTCCAAGATTGCCGACCTTTAACCCAGTTGTTAAAGAAGGAGAAGAAATTTGAATGGAGTAAATCCTCGTGAGGATAGTTTTCAAGAGTTAAAGAAAAGGTTAACTTCAGCACTGGCTCATGTTACCCGATATTCAAAAGATTTTGAGATATTTTGTGATGCTTCAAAACAAGGTCTTGGTTGTGTACTAATGCAAGAAGGAAGAGTGGTAGCTTATGCATCAAGGCGCTTAAGACCGCATGAAGAAAATTATCCCACTCATGATTTAGAACTAGTCATTGTTGTATGCTCTAAAGTTATGGAGGCATTACTTAATCAAGAATCGTGTGAGATATATACAGATCATAAAAGTTTAAAGTATATATTCACCCACTGACCTTAATATGAGACAAAGAAGGTGGCTCGAATTGATAAAGGATTATGATGTGGGAATACACTATCATCCCTAAAAGCTAATGTAGTAGCCGATGCTTTGAGTCGAAAGAGTCATATGAATAATCACAATTCCAGATAAGCGCTAACCCTCCATGAGGAATTCCAACGATTAAATTTGGAAATAGTTAACGAAGGTATTCTGTCAGCATTGAAGGTTCACTCTACCTTGGAAGATCGATCAAGGCAGCCCAACGAGAGGATAAATATGTTAAAGAAATTAAAGAGAATATGAAGAAAGGTAAAGCGCCTGGATTTTCGTAAGATGAAGAAGGGACTCTTTGGTTTGGAAAGAGAATACTAGTACCCGAGAAAAAGGAAATAAAAGATTTAATCTTAAAAGAAGCTCATGAATCAGATATTCAATTCATCCCGAAGTACAAAAATGTATCAGATTTAAAGGAAAGTTACTGTGGAACAAGATGAAAAGGGAAATTGCGTAATATGTAGCCTTGTGTGACATATGTCAAAGAGTTAAAGCGAGCATCAAAGACTCACTGGTCTTTTGCAACCTCTGCATATACCGAATGGAAATGGGAGGAAATTGGAATGGATTTCATAACGGACTACCAAGAACCAAGTTAGGTTATGACTCAATTTGGGTTATAGTTGACCGCTTAACAAAAGTTGCTCATTTCATACCAAAGAAGACTACATATTCGGAGATAGATTGGCAGAGCTTTATATGTCAAAAATTGTGTGTTTGCATGGAGTTCCAAAGAGGATCGTGTCGATAGAGGAACACAATTTACCTCAAGATTTTGGCGAAGCTTCATGAAGTTTTGGGCACCAATTTAAATTTCAAGATCGCTTATCATCCTCAAACAGATGGTCGACAGTAACGGTAAATCGATATTGAAGATATGTCGAGAGCATGTGCTTTAGCCAATAAAGCCACCGGGATAAAAGTTTGCCCTATGCGGAATTCTCATATAATAATAGTTATCAATCTAGTCTAAAGATGTCTCCGCTTGAAGCCTTGTATGGCGTAAAATGTAGAACACCGTTATATTGGTCGAGACCGAGAGAGTCAAGTATTCGACCGGATGTCTTGAAGTTAGCGTAAGATCAAGTTCGCTAATCCGAGAACGATTGAAAACAAAGATGCACTGCATAAAAGAGTTATGCCGATAATCGCCGAAGAATGTTGGAATTTACGCCAGCGATCATGTGTATCCGAAAGTGTCACCTATGAAAGGGATGCGCGATTCAAAGTCAGTGGTAAGCTTGCCCCAAGGTATATTGGACCATTTCTAGTTATAGCAAGAAGAGGTGAAGTCGCTTATCGCCTAGAACTTCCTCCTCGCTTGTCGTGTACATGATGTATTTCATGTATCACAATTGAAAAGTGTTTGAGAGTACCAGAGGAGTTGATACCTTTGAGGATGTTGATTTAAAAGAGGACTTGACATATCTGCATTTCCACAAGATTTTAGAAGAGGCAGAGCGCCGCACAAGAAACAAGACTATCAAATTCTCAGAAAGTGCAATGGAGCAACCGTCCTAATCGTATAACCTGGGAACGAGAAGAGGATCTTCGAGCGAGTTTCCTAATCTATTTCTCGCTTCTTCCAATCTCGGGTCGAGATTCCTTCTAAGTGGGGTAGGTTTGTAACATCCCAATTTTTGCTTTTATTTTGAAGAAATAATTTTAAATTAATAATTTCCAATTATCTGAATTTTCAGAATTTAAAGTTTCTATTGAAAAGAAAATTTAATATCAAAATAAGTTGGAAATATTTTTAATATGTTTAAAACATTATCGTGAATTATCTGAATTTTTCTGTAATTTTTAAAATTTATTTGGTATTTTTCTAAGCATTTTAAAGCCTCCTAGTATTTTCTCAAAACCAAAAAGAAAAATTAAATTCAAAATTCCTTTCGGCTGCCACGTGCCTTCCTCTCGGCCGTCCGATCCCCGCCGCTCGATCGCGCCGCCCACTCCTCACCCGCCATTCCTTCCCGCTGACCGACACTTGGCGCCCATCGACCATCCCACGCCCCGCCTCTAATCCCGACCGCCACCCACACTTACCGCCGCCCGCCTACCTCTTCTCTCGGGCGACGCGTGGCAAGATCGGGCCTTCGCTGTTGCCGACAAAGATCGCAGCCGCCACCGCTACTTGATGCACCCGAACGCCCGGATATATCCTCGGTTGTCGGATTGAATCCTCGCGCCAGAACCACTTACCGGTTCACGAGGATCCAACGCCCGCACTTTCTCTTCGCCACTTGTCGCACATCCGTCCGCCGCCGCTTCTTTCTCCTCTCCCTCTCGCCGCAGACGGGCCCGCTGTCAGCCCGCTTCCTCCCCATCTCCTCCTCCCGAAACCTCTCGCCGCCATTAAAGCTTCAAAACCAAACTTTAACACTTCGGTTTTTCCCATCATCTTCGTCCGAGCGCTTGCGCATTTAACTTCCCCACTTCCACCGCACTCCGAGCCGGCCGTTACCCCTCTCCTCCACCTCGCTTTAAGCCAATTGATGCTCGGGCTGTTTCAAGTCCGGCGAGGAATTGCGCGTCCGCTACCCCCTCCGCCGCCTATAAAATCCTTCCCGAGCTTCCTTCCCACTTTTCACCTTTTCCTCACTCACCCGCTCGATCGCGCCGTAGCACCGCCGCCCGTGCAACTTTTCCTCGCCAACGAAAGTACTCCGCGAGCAATTGCCGCTGCCTCAAGCCACCCGCGCCGCGCCACCGCCACTCCGAGCACCGCGAGGCGAGGCGATCTCAACACCTCTTCCCGAAGCTTCTCCACCGAGCGCCCGCCGCCGATCAACCTCCTCGTGCCGCCGCCCTTGCCGCCGCACACCCTCTCCGGTCATCTCAGCGCCGCGGCGAGGTACCAGCAGATTCTCCTTCCTCCTCTCGCTTTTGCGACGCCGGTTGCGCGCGCCGCCCGGAGCGCCGCGACCTTCGGTCCGGCCCTTTCTCCGCGATCGTGCACGAGGCGATCGCGCGTGTGGCGCCGCGTGGCGCCAGTGGCCGCCACGGGCGCCACGACTCGCCACGCAGCGCCCCATTGCCACCTCGCTCATGCCCGCCACGCTCGCACGTTGAGGTGACGTGGCACCCGACGTGGCACCACGTGGATGCCACGCCTGCTCCGCCCGGCCTCCGCAGATAACCTCAAGAGGGTTACCTACCCATTAGGGGTAGGCGGTGCCTCCCGCTCACTTGGCTAGCGCCGCCTCTTTCCCCACTCCTCGCTGCTCGAGCCCGCCCGCGCGCGAGGTTGAGTTTCTCCGCTTTATCCGCACGACACTGGTCCCACCCGTCGACCACCCTCTCAAGGCTATTCACCGACAAGTGGGTCCCGAGTCCAGTGGGTCCCATACGCCGAGACTCATTTTAATGAAATCGCTGACCAAAGGACCCCACATGTCGAGATTTTCGAATTTCTGGATTTATTTAAATCTGAGATTTTCAAATAGCCATATCTTTCTCATTTTAACTCCAAATTGATCCATTCAAATTTCTAAATTCATCTAAAATTTCAATCTTTCAATTGGTATGTTTACTTTCAATTTTTGAATTTTTATTTTATTTTATTTATTTGGTTTTCTCGATTTACGATAGAGACCGAATTGTCCGAGGATTTGCAAGAGCAAGTTGTGGAAGATTTCAACCAGCATACGTGAAGGCAAGTCTCCTTTGAACATTTTGTTCCTATGTTTTGCAAGTTTCCTTTGATCAACTTGCTCCAATGATTTATAAAATGATTAGGTAGTTATTTTAAAATTATTGCATGCTTATGTTATAACAAGTGATAATTTGATTTAGAAAATTTAGTTAAATACCCAATTTGCTATACCTTCCATTGAAAATTGTTTATCTTGTACCATTGTCAACTTAGGATATCCCTTTGACTCAATAATGAGTTAGTGTTACAATTGTTGAACGTTTAAATACTAGCAAATGCTTAGCGTAGCAAATAAATATAATAATGCTTAAATGAGAGTCATGTTTACTAAATGCTTTGATGAATGATTTGTTTGAACATTGGTAATGGATATTACCATTGTTAAATGTTTTGTTTGAAAAGTGGTAATGGATGTTACCACCGTTAATTTGAAAATAAAATGAAATTCAAAGGGAAAAGTTGACAAGGGTGGATGGAAGGTTTGGTGTGCGCTTAGCACGAGAATTGTTGGGTTTGTGAATGAGCCACCCGGTCGATTAAGGACCGACGCTTGTGTTTGTCCAAACTGAGCAAAACAAGACAACCACAAGTCTATATGGGTACGACCTAGCTAACTAACCTATAAAAGTTTAGTTTAGATATCACCAGTGGTGTATTGGGTGCCGTGGTATATCGGTTACTCATAGTGAGGAACAGTGGTTTATCAGACTCACATGGCGCAAGAGGGGCTCCAACTTGTGGATTCAAGTTGTGGTGAAACCTTAGCGGTGGTATTTAAACTATACTGAGTAGGTGAAAAGCTTTGTGATAATTTATCCGAGTCTTATGCCAAAGGAAGCATGTTGACTGCAAAGATGACTTATCTCTTGTGGGTAAAGTTGTACACCCTCCGCAGAGTAAAACTATTCGAATAGCCGTGCCCACGGTCAAGGGCGAGCAAGGAATGCATTCACATGGTAGAAGTTTTGGTTTTGATTTCAAAACAAAATGAATTGGAGAAAACTCGAGTAGTATAACTCTCGTGATGTTCGATCGTGGTGTAACTCGAGGTTTTGAAAATTTGGTCGTGATGGTCCGAGGCATTAGTGTTGGTAGTTTAACCTTCACTAAAGTACTTATCCAATTTCGATTATTAAAAACAAGTGGTTTACAAAATGGCTTACAAAGTAATTATGTAGATTTGAAATAAAATGCTGATTTTTGCAAATAAACCATATAGCCTTCTTTTGTGAAGCCTTACATCTATGCATTTTTCCCAAGACTTGCGGAGTACATTTTTGTACTCACCTGTTGCTCTATAAATATAAAAGCAGAGAATGAAGAAGATCAAGCCGAGAGTATAACTTCGCACCAATGTGGATGCGGTGGATTCTTCTCTGATGCCTAGATTCGCTTCCCACCAATTGCCTGTGGCAGATTGATGGGTCGACTGTTTATCTTCATTTGCTTCCGCTGTGTTTATTTTTGCTTGAGGTTCTGTGAACCTTAGTAAGGCAATGACCTTTGTAAAACTTCAGTTATTATTGTAATAAATCGTGGATGACATTGTACCGTTTTTCTGGATATCTGTGTGTACTAGCTTTGATCTGGGACTAGTACTGAAATGCACAGGGGGGTCTAGGAGTTTCTACCCCGGGTCTCACATAGGCCAAACAATAAATGAGGAGACTAACAAGGTAGTATGGAAAAATGAGCTATCTATCTCCCTCTTAGTCCCAAGGGAGTATATATACATGACCACAAGACCCAATTACAAAAACACCAATACCATAGTCTATTGTTATAGGGGTACATATGTTCTTTACATATTTTATTAGATCTTTTGATATAGGTGAGGCCCCACAACAATAAAATTCCTGTGTTGTTCTATTCACACAGGAATAAAATTCGCTTTGTTACTGTCGTCACTCTATTGGGTGCCATTGTTTGTAACTTTGTATCCTCGGCGTTGCATCTTGCGTGCCTTTGGCTGAGAAAGTGTGACAACGTGAAATGACGAACCTACCCATGCCTTACTTGAGCCAAATGCCTTGGTTGAACCAAATGTGTACTCCAAGACGACTCATTAGTTCCACAAATGAGCGAGGATTCGATTACGCGCGGCCGCCACTCCACTCCCATCTCGCCGGCGCCGGTGCCGCCGCCAGACGACGACGACCTCCTCCGGGAGATCCTCCTCCGCCTCCCCCCGCAGCCGTCCTCCCTACCCCGCGCCTCCCTCGTCTGCAAGCGCTGGGGCCGCCTCGTCTCCGACCCCCAATTCCTCCGCCGCTTCCGCGCATTCCATCGAACACCTCCCCTGCTCGGATTCTTCACGACCGACTGTTTCATCCAGGGCTTCGGCGAATTCTCCTTCAGCCCCACTCTGGACCCGCCGGACCGCATCCCCGAATCACACTTCTCCCTGCCGCGGCGCCCCGGCGATCGCTGCAGATTCCTCGGCTGCCACCACGGCCTCGTTCTCGTCGTCAACCTGACGCGGTGCGAGGCCGTCGTTTGGGACCCCGTGACTGGGGACGAGCTCTGCGTACCGTTTCCGCCAGGGTCCAAACGGAATTTCGTCAACGGCGCGGTGGTGCGCGCTGCCGGCAACGATGGCCACTTGAGCCCCTTTAAATTGGTCTTGGGATACACTGAAAATTACGCAAATGTGTTCTTCTTCCTCTACGAATCGGAGTCTGGTGTTTGGGGCAATATCATCTCAACGACGATCACAAGTAGGTGTCGTTATACGAGGACCAGCATTTTGGTTGGGAATGCACTTTGCTGGTTTCTTTGGGATTGCAGCATCCTTGAGTTTGATTTGGATAGGCAGAGCCTAGCTGTGATTGATAAGCCTGCAGACGCCAATGTTATTACCGACCATTTCTGCTTTCAGATCTTGCGGACACAGGAAAGCGGGCTTGGCCTTGCCGTTTTGACAGAACTGAGCATCAAGTTATGGGAGAGGAAAGCCAATTCTGACAGTGTTGTGAGATGGCAGCTTCAGAAAACCGTTCAACTAGACAAGCTCCTTTCACTGGGTTTGCCATCGGAGAGTGCGAGAGTAAGGATAGTGGGGTTTGATGAGGACAATAATGTGATTATTCTGTCTACGGTTATTGGTGTATTCCTGGTCCAACTTGAGTCGCTGCGGTTCAGAAATCTTTCTAATATCGGTGAACACGCCATCTATTATCCCTACACAAATTTCTATTCTGCAGGTAATACCTTGTCTCTGCATTGCGTAAGTAACAAAATCCAATTACTTTTGCTATGTGTTTGCTGTAATATTTTCCATGTGGTTAAGGGTTGACTAGCTATTTAAGCATAAATTGTGTTTGTTTCTTTGTCAGGCTGGTGAACTTGTGGCAATGTAATTTTGATATTATTAATTTATTACTGAACTGCATGAAAGCTAGATCAAAAATAGAAATAGAATTATAGTTATTGTTGCCTGGCTATCGCTATATGCATAAAATATGCTATGGTGATGTGCTTGTACTGATCTTTTCAGCATGAACTTTCCAAGAGCACGTACAATGCAGGTGTTTAGAGGGGTGCTTATATAAAAAAAGTGGTTATTTTGCCATGTAAAATGGTGCAGGTGCTTATACAGAGGAATTCTATGGGCATTGATATCTTGTCAGTGTGACCACCTTTTTGTTTGGTTGATACTTCAATTGAGGCTTCTTCTGTTCTCTTGCAGAAAAGAATGGCTCGAAAAGGAAAGAAACACGGCAAGCAAGTAACTAACGTGCGTGAAGGAGTCCAATACACAATAGGCTATGTACTCATGCATGTAGATTTACTAGTCAAATTAATTTGCTGGTGCATCAGATTAGAAAAGAGTCCAATATAAGTTGTTCAATACACACGTAGCTACGTACTCATGCATATGAATTTCTTAGTCAAATTAGTATGCCACTGCATGCAGACGAGAGGAGTCCATGCTGTTTATGTATCTGCAAGCATGGGATGAGAATGAGCTGTAAGCCTGTACTGTTGACTTTAAGCTCAATTTTTTAAAATTCCATGTTGCAATTTCTTTTCTTTTTTTTTTTAAAAAAAAGGTCTTCGCGTTGGAGATCATAGGTGCTTGTAGGAGTGCTAACGAGGTAGTTGAATGATTTAAGCACCTATACAAATTTGCTTGCATGGGAGGTGAGAGCTTTCATACAAGTGCTTGATGATGTGGCAATACACTCTCTTTAGCACTCATGCATAAGCACTTTGCATTGTACATGCCCTGACAGTTAGAAACTGGCAACAACCACACTAAAATACAATCGAACAATCTGATATGTGAAATAGCAATTCGGTTGGCACATTTCGAAGATGTAAGCTTGTTATGTCCTTTCATTCAATATTTTTTTTCGGCAAGATAGTATTTATCTCAATTTGTCTGGCTACTAATAGCGCATTGCATCTATCTTTTCTTATGGAATAAATAGTACTAGTTCACTAACAGGATTAGTACTAAATAATGCACATTTTTGTCACTGAAGTTTCTCCACTAAAACATATTTTGTTTTGGCCGATTTGGCATAACCGGAACAAATTCCCTCCAGAATAATTCTAGTTGAATTAATTTTCTCTGAAATGCTAAACAGTCTGAACACGTCCTTCATTACTAGGTAAATGATTATTGTTGTTCTTCCCTGCACCTGGCAATAGATGTGGCTGTTAGACATGTGTATAGTCTACGAGCTTCTTTGTTTATTGTACATAGTTATATATTGGCCTGTTGGGCCTCTTTGGAATTTAAGCCTCATTCAAACATGGTATCAGAGTAAGGTTAGGGTTAGGGTTTGCCCCCTACGGTGGCTGCCGTTGTCCTCTCCCTCTCTCTCTCTCTTCTCCCTCTATCCTACCGCCGCTCGCACTCCCCTCGCCCTGCTCGCCGCCATCGCTGGCTGTTTCCGTCTCCGCTGCCACCTCCTTGAGCTGTCGCCGCGTCGGATCCAGCCGGATCTGGTCGGTGCCGCCTCCTCCCATCGTCGCCCGAGAGGCCCTCGGCTGTGTGCCGGTGCACATCTGCCGCCGGCCGACGTCGTTGCCGCTGCCGGTCGTTGTACAAAAAAACAAAAAGAAAGAAAGAAAAAAAGAAAAAAGAAAGGTGTCTAATCTGCTCCGAATGACAACCATCAGCGGCTCCTTAGCCGAATGACGAACTACTACAAGCGGAGGAGGGACCAAGGTCGCCGAGGTGGAGGTCCCCCGAAGGGCTCTGGCGGTTCCTCCTCCCCATGAGCTGGTGCACCTCTCCAAGGTTCCTCTGGTGATGCCGCACAACAGCTACTCTTGCTCCTCCAGCGCCTTGGTGTCGGCTTGCCCGTAGACTCTTTGGGTTCAACTCGTCTGGCTCTTGCTTCTCAGCAGTTTTCCACACCTCTGCCTCCTCCCTCGTCAGGTATCTTATTTCCGTGGGTCTTTGATTCTGGTGCTTGTCATATGACGCAAGATTCCACACGCCTCACTTCCATGCAGCCCACAACCTTCCTTCCACTGTTCAAATTGCAGATGGTACCTCTTTGTCTGTTGTAGGTCGAGGCACGCTCTCTACCTCCTCCTTTTATGTTCCTGCAGTTCAATTTGGTTATTCTTGTGTTTCGTGCAGACTCTGCTGGCGAGTATCTCTCTACTGCCTTCCGCCGTTTTCTCGCTGCACAGGGCACTTTTCCCCAGTACTCTTGTCTTGGTGCTCATGCTCAAAACGGTGTCTCTGAGCATATGCATCGTCACTTATTTGAGACTGCTCGAGCTCTCATGCTTGCTTCTTCTGTTCCTCCTCACTTTTGGGCTAATGCTATTTCCACTGCTGCTTTCCTTATCGTGCAGCCTTCCATCGCTCTTCAAGGCTCTACTCCTGTCGAGCGTCTTTTGATTGACCCCCAGAGTACAGTAACCTTCGCAGTTTTAGCTGTATGCTTTGTCCTTTTTCCACCTCGTGAGCGCGCTAAGCTGATTGCTCAGTCAGTTAAGTGTGTTTTCCTTGGCTACAATCTTGAGCATAAAGGTTATCGTTGCTACGACCCTGTTGCTCGTCGGATAAGGATTTCCCGGGATGTCACTTTTGACGAGTCCTGACCTTACTATCCTCGTTCTCTCACAGCCAGGTTCTCTTGTTGAGTCGATCTCTTTTCTGACTTTTCCTCACTCTTCACCTACTTCCATTACTGCTTCACCTTACCCACCTCCCTCGTTTTCCTCTCCTTCGACTGCTCCTCTTCCATCTCCATCGGAGTCTCATTCCCACTCTCTTGTTGGCTCTCCCTCCTTGCTGGGACTTGTTTCTAGTTCTTCGTCGTCCCTCTTGGGTCCTGCTCCACCATCCCCTCCTCGATACGATCTTCGTGATCGCCACACTGTTAGGCAGCCTGAGCGCTATGGCTTTGCAGCCGCAGCCTCTACTAAGCCTTTGACTTATCGTGAGGCTATTGTTCACTCTGAGTGGCAGTTTGCAATGTCTGAGGGGATTGCTGCTTTGGAGCACATTGGTTCTTGGGATCTTGTACCATTACCCGCATGTGTCACTCCCATCACATGCAAGTGGGTATGTAAGATCAAAACCCGCTCGGATGGTTCCCTTGAGAGCTACAAGGCTCGTCTTGTTGCGTGTGGTTTTCAGCAAGAGTATGGCCGTAAGTACGATGAGACTTGTGCCCTTGTCACTCATATGACCACTGTTCGCACTCTCCTTACTGTGGCTTCTATTCGACAGTGATCTCTCTCTCAGTTGGACGTCAAGAATGCATTTCTCAATGGCGAGCTGCGTGAGGAGGTCTATATGCAGCCGCCCCCTAGGTATTCTGTTTCTGTCGCCTTCGTCGCTCTCTCTATGGGTTAAAACAAGCCCTTCGTGCTTGCTTTGCCCGGTTCTCCTCTGTCGTCATTGCAGCTGGCTTCTCCGCCAGTGATCACGATCCTGCCCTCTTTGTTCACACATCTTGGGGTCGGACGCTCTTCCTATATGTCGATGATATGATCATTACTGGTGATGACTCTTAGTACATTGCCTTTGTGAAGGAGCGTCTCCGTGATCAGTTCTTGATGTCTGATTTGGGTCCCCATTATTTTCTTGGGATTGAGATCACTTCTACACCTAAGGGCTACTATCTCTCTCGAGAGCGTTACATTTAGGACATCCGCACCTGTCTCACCGATCAGCGTGTGGTGGATACTCCTATGGAGCTTGGTGCTCACCTTCGGCCTATCGATGGTGAGCCTTTTGAGGATCCCACTCGCTACCGTCATCTTGTTGGGAGTCTTGTCTACCTTAGCATCACTCGTCTTGATATCTCTCACCTAGGTCACATCCTAAGTCAGTTCGCCTTTACTCCTACTCAGCTCCATTACAGTCACCTTCGTGTTCTACGATATCTTCGTGGGACCCTTACTCGTCGCTTTTTTTTTCCTCGCTCTAGTTCTTTGCAGCTTTAGGCATACTCTGATGTGACCTGGGCTAGTGATCATTTTGATCGCCGGTCTCTTTCTGCCTTTTGTGTTTTTCTTGGGTCCTTTTTGATTGCCTGGAAGACAAAGAAGCAGTCTGTCGTTTCCCGTTCGAGCGCTAAGGCCGAGTTGAGAGCCATGTCATCGTTGACAGCTGAGGTCACCTGGCTTTGGTGGCCACTTGAGGATTTTGGTGTTTCCACTACTGCACCGACTTCTCTCTTATCAGATAGGACTGGCACAATAAACATTGCTCGAGATCCTGTAAAGCATGAGCTCACCAAGCACATTAGAGTGAATGCTTCGTACATGCGGTTGCAGGTGCAAGACAAAGTTATTGCTCTTTAGTATATGCTCTCGGAGTTTCAGTTGGTAGATTTCTTCACCAAGGCACAGACTAGAACTCAGCATCAGTTTTACCTCTCCAAACTCAGTGTTATTGACCCACCATGAGGCCTCATTCGAACATTGTCTTCATTTACCTATTTCTACCCTGTTCATAAAAGCTATTTTCCCGCTCTTATTGATTCAGCTTTTCCCTCTCTTATTCATTCAGTTTTTCCTTCGAATTTTCATTGGTTTATTGTGCTTCTTTTGCTAGTAGGCAGAGGAATTGGTGGTGGAGATGATGGAGCAGAAATGTGGAACAATACATGAGACGATTGCCCCACTAGATCTGCTAACGTGCTATGTTGGTTGAACAGGTAATGTGGATTTATCTTTTGCTATGTGTATATTGTTTTGCTTGTTGACAACTCCATTGTAAATATATATCCTCCAAATGTTTTTGAAAGTTAATCATTTAGTATTTTGGATCAATATTTTCTTAAGTGGTAAACGAAGCCGCATAGAATGTTTTTATGGGATGTAAAACAGCAATCCACGCTACAACAAAACAACATATTGATGTATCCCCCTCCTTAAATAGGAACCTAACTGAAAACATCACTAAACAGATATGTATACAAATCCGCAAGACAAAACTGGAGTCTAATTAAGTCCATTATGATCTGTGATTTGTAAATCATCGACTGTTTTGCCTAAGTAATTGATTTTAAATTGTTAACTATACTTGAACAGTTCATATGTTCTACATTTCTTTTACATGCTTGTAGTTTTTTTTATTTCCATTTCTGTTCATTTTGGAGCTTAAGCAAATGTTCCATGTTTTAAGTGTGTTGTTCCTTTTTCGTGCACTAGCTATTTGGCATAGAACTAGAAGAACATCTCCTTATTCTATGTTGTCCTACTCCTTTTCTTACCACTTGCCTAAGTAGTTTTCTGGTTAACTTTTTCTAGTGCCTGTTGTTATATTATGTCATGAGCATATATTTCTTTTCGTCAGTCTAAATTTTATCTGTAGTTGGCCATTACTTCAATTACCATTAACCATCTAATATATCATACATGAGAATATGAGCCGAGCTCAAATTGAGCCTAGAACGAGCCGAGCTCGAGTAGCTCGCGGGCCTTAAGTTTTTTTTACAGCCTTAGTTGTAACTACGTTGTTTCCATTTATATCCAAACCTTGAGAGTGGGTCATCAATAGAAGTTGAAGATAGACCTGTACACAACTGCAAACGTTTCTTCCATTTCTGTTTTCCTGTCTCCTCTCTATGTTGGGTTTTGTAATATCGCGGAAATGATTCTGAGTGTGGAGATTCTGACATAAGTTCCGTTCAGTGAAACTGGTTTTTTACTGTCTGAACTGCCTGAAAATCCATAGCATATGACACACTGCTCCAGTGAGCAGTGATAATTGGTTTGAGTGACGAAATTGTTTCCTTCACAGGTATCCAGAGATTCTTTCCAGCAGGCAAGATGAAGGTATCACACCCTGGTGCAGTTTCATTCTATTTGTGGCCTGCGATGTACTTACGTGTTCCATGTGGCACATGACTATTTTGCTGAAATTCAGTGTTTTTAGTATTATTATCAGTGATGTATGGTCAACTGAAGTTGTGACTTGTTTCGATTAATGCAATATTATCGACTCTTTCAGCTTATCATTACAAATCAGTGTAAGCGATTTTGATCACACAGGCTGGCCAGTCCGACCTTGATAAACCTTTAATTGCCGGTTTTTGCCAGACAGTGAGTTGTTCAGGCTGGAGCGGTTGGGCTTGCTGTTTTCAGATGCAAGTTGGCCATCCAAGACCGATTGTCATTTTCACTTGGTTATTACTGATTGCCGTTTTAACGTTTGTGACATTCACCACCAGTTATTCTGGTTAGACTTTGGCAACGTGGTCGAGGTCTTCACAGTTTCTTCATTTCTCTTTGGTGATTTTGCATTTCTCTTTGGTGATATGTTGTAGACTCATATTGGGGACAGTACTATACTAGAAGACGGCGGCCAACGGCAAAGGAGACATCAGGAGTCGGTGCAACGACAAGATGCAGCCAGGTCAATGCGGCTGCAACAGTTCTCTTTGCAGGAGAATCGATATCTATTCTTTTAGGGAAGTATCTTCCGAATAGGTTAAGTAATAGAGTCCGAGTTTAACTAGAGATAATAGGGTTTGAAACTGAAATCCACCCCTAACATAACAGATCGATTAGAAGATGATCAATTGTTCCATCCTCCTGTTGACAGAGAACACAAAGAGACCGATGAGGTAGGTCACGTTTCCACGATCTTTCAGCTGTCCAACAGCGATTAATTTTTGAGTGCTAACCAAGCGAAGAATTTATATTTCAGAGGAGCCCAAGTTTTCCAAACCAGTTTACTGCAGTGAAACCTAATTGTGATGAAAGAAAGACAAATAAGCTGATCGATCGAGATGAGTAGATTTTACTACAAGTTTGTTTCCAAATAAGACTATCCTTCATCTCTGTCACAAGATGAGTATTTTCAGTCTTCCTCCACGCTGACAAGATGAATAGAAGAACTCGCAGCCTCGCCGTGCAGCGATCGGCGATTGCGCGTTACAACTCCTCCGCGATCGCGCCTCCCAACATCTAGCTACTGCACACTGCGTCGATTAGTCCATTCTCGTTGGCGAGGCTGCTCGGGATTGCATGCGTTTGTTCAGACGTCCTCTAATATCCCAACTCCTGTTTTAATTCAGATAAATGACTAACTATATGAAAGACCAAATATGGCAACAAAGGAGGGTGAATGGTGCCAATTCTGATTTTTCCCTAAATATTCAAGATTCTATAAGAGTAGAACATAAAATCTTCAGCTAAAAATCAATCCAATTGACCTAAATTAACAAAACTTCAAACCTAACCCTTTCCGACTATCTGACCGGCCTCCAAATAGCGGCCTGACCGGCTTTATAATGGTGGTCTGACCGCTGCTACAGTAAAATCAGGGCGATGAATAGTGTTTTCATCCCGATTTCAAATCCGAAAATCAAAAGAATTTTTGATCTGTAGATCCAAATGATATGAAATTTTGCATGGATCTTTTCTAGGTTATTGTGAACCTATTCCAATAAACGATCATAAAAATCACGGTCAGAGATGGGATCTTTTTCAGTTTGTTGGAAGATTGCACCAAAAACGAGCCAGAAACCTCAAACGATGAAAACAACTTGCTCGTGGGTAGATGATAGCCGAGATGGCTCTAGATATATTCTCACATGTCATGGCAAGCTAGAACAGCGAGGATCACTACCCAAAAACCCTTAAAATAAGAGGTCATTTGATGAGACCAAATCGAGCAAAATCGGGTTTTCTCGTGAATCTTGCTATCAAAGTACCTAAATGGATGGAGATGGATTTCTGATAATTATCTTCACCTCTTACACGTTCTTGGCACAACACGATCACAAGAAAAGAAAGAAAAGATCAAAACCAACCAAATCAAGTGCAAATCAAACAAAACGCAAAAATAGACAAAGGGACCATCAAAAATTGATGTATTACCACTTAAAGAGGTAAGTTTTACAGCCACTCCACCTTGGAGGACAGAGAGTACACCATATACTCAAAATCCTAACCCTAAAACATCAAAACACAACAGAGGTGGGTTAGATAGTTAACCACATGTTTTCATCTCAACTCCTTTTATAGATGGACTAGCCAGCCCTATCCATCCCTTAGTGGATACCATCTATTTAGCACAATAGAGAAACCCATTAACCCCACGCACACGGGTTTTAACTTACACATATTACTCATGCACGCTTTTCAGAATGCATAAACCCGAATCCATTAAGTCTTTTTTCTTGACCCGTCTCGATCCAATCAGCTCCACCTTAACCTAAACCGCTCTCCAACATGTTGCCCACATGCCGTAGTTTTGATCCAAGATGGTTTTTAATATTTTGATCAAACTACCAAAACACCCCTCATTAACCCGATCATCACCATCCATTGCAAGCAATCGCCATATTCGCTATGTGCACCACTAGCTCGCGACATGTCGCTAAGTCTCTCCCATCCCGGTTCTACCGAACCATGGCTCACTTGGACTGTCAAGCCTCATGGTGTAATCCCGCCGTTCGAACTCACCTTCAATATTTCCCGTCTTTCTCGTGTCATGCTTGAGCTCACCATCTCACCCGGCATTCTCGATTGTTCTGAGCCTCAACTCCTCTATGAGTCTAGCCTCGATCCTCGTCGTTGACCATGGTTGACTCTAAGCGACCCTGCATATCCAAAGACAAAGAAATCGTTTTCAGGTATAAGTTCTTCACAACCTGACCCACGTTAGCTGAGACATGCATCATGCAACCTTAATGTAATGAACCAGGTCACCCTAACTCAATCCATAACTCAAATCCCACAATTCTCAATTTCTGCAAAAAAAAAATAATCCTTCCAAAGAGCGATATTTGCAAAATCAAATAACCACTCCACAAATATTGCAATAGTTCAACACAACATTAAACAAGATGTTCTCACATAGTCCTTCACTATGGACATGTCCTCAAACTTTTGCATAACTAGGTGCTATCTCAATTATTTATAGGCCCGAACCCAACATAATCTCACGGAATACACAATTTTTTTTTTCAGTTTTTTACGCTTTCTCAAAGCTGGTCACATGTTTAGTATGCATGCCTGCAGACCTAGCTCGTTTGTGCCAATTGATTCATGAACATTACATCCCGTAAGTTGTTTTAAGCTCAACAAGTAAAGCATGATAAATTAGTAGTAGTATCATACATAACAACAAGATGAATGGGACCACCAAAGAGCTCAGACTATAGAGGTGATCATAAGTTAGTTAATTCACCCACAATGAATTGCACTCGTACTATGGCATCTTCTTATTATAATTAAATGGACAGAACAACACGATTAAGTTATCATCGAGCAAAGCTTGAAAAAAAAATTAAAAACCTATAAATTGATTAGTTCTAGTGACTTTGCTACTAATATCTTTCATCCAGATCATGAGATCAAAATTTTACACATGAGTACAAGACCAACAGGATAGAACTGAACCGGGGTTAAAACTTTCGGAGGGTTAAAATTTTCGTTCGCTGGCGAAAGGAATAAAAGAACGAAATTTCAAACGGAAAAAAATCAAATTTTTGATGAAATTTAACCAAAAATTTGATGAAATTTGAACAAATTTCAAATAGGGCCAAATTCGGCCAAATTTTGACCCAATAAAATATGTTTCGGAGGGCACCGAAAGTGACAAAATTTCATCCATTTCACAAAATTTCATCCGAAATAGTGAACACTGAACTGAACAAAAGCATTACAGGATCATGAAATAAGAACTCTGAGTTTTTACCACCAGAACTCAAGTTTTTACGACTACTTCTGATCAAAATTTTTTTATCATACTGGTGCTTTGTTTCAACAAATTGTGCTTAGTTCCCTAATAATAGAATTCGATCCGCGAACGGTACAATTGGATGCTCTTCATCGTCAGTGATGGTGATCGTTCGTGCAAAGGCATTGCCCAAACCGCTCTCCAACGTGTTGCCCACATGTCGCGGTTTTGATCCAAGGTGGTTTTTAATATTTCGATCAAACTACCAAAATACCCCTCGTTGACCCGATCATCACAATCCATTGCAAGCAATCGCCATGCTCGCCACGTGTAGGTGCACCACTAACTTGCCATATGTCACAAAATCTCTCCCATTCTAGTTCCAACGAACCACAGCTCACTTGAACTGTTCAAGCCTCATGGTACAATCCCGTCGTTCGAACTCGCCTTCAACATTTCCTACTTTTCTTGTGTCATGCTTGAGCTCACCATCTCACCCGGCATTCTCGATCGTTCTGAGTCTCAACTCCTCTATGAGCCTAGCCTCGATCCTCGTCGTTGACCACGGTTGACTCCAAGCAACCCTGAATATTCAAAGACAAAGAAATCATTTCCAAGCACAAGTTCTTCACAATCTGACCCACGTTAGCTGAGATATGCATCATGCAATTTTAATGTAATGAACCAGGTCACCCTAACTCAATTCATAACTCAAATCCTACAATCAATTTCTGCCAAAAAACAATCCTTCTAAAGAGCGATCTTTGCAAAATCAAATAACCACTCCACAAACATTGCAATAGTTCATCACAACATTAAACAGGATCTTCTCACATAGTCCTTCACTATATGGACATGTCCTCAAACTTTTGCATAGCTAGGTGCTATCTCAATTCTTTATGAGAAAATTGATACTTTGTCATCCTATTCGGTGGGCTTCGACAAAATACCACTCTCTAGAATGACCACTATAAAATGCCACTCTTAACATTGACACTTTGATTATTTGCCATTTTGAGGGGTTTTTAGGATATATTCTTAATTATTTTTAACTATTTTCAGATTATTTGCCATGGGAAAAGACATATTTGCCCTTGGGCCATTTGCTTGTTCGTTTGTTTGGGTTTGGAGTGGCCGTTTGCAGTGGTTCCTGTGTGGGAGAGGCGGGAGCTTTCAGCCAAATTTGGCGGTCTTGGATCGGACTGCGGTGTGAAGTCGGGGTGTTTTTGGCGGGTTCGTTTGCTTGTTCGTTTGTTTGGGTTTGGATCGGACTACGGTGTGAAATAGCTAGTTGCTGGTCAAAACCATCAACTGAATCGTCATACTCAAAGTCGAAATCATCATCACTATCCGAAATCAAGTCAATAAAATTATTGCTATTCATATCGCCCGCAAGCATGTGCACGTCTGTGTTGTGCTTAGCATTACAAACCGTGCATAAACAATATCAGATCACAATGTGTCAACAAATGGTTTGAACTCCATCATGTCAAAGCAAATGACCAAATTTGGCTGAAAGCTCCCCCCTCTCCCACACAGGAACCACTGCAAACGGCCACTCCAAACCCAAACAAACGAACAAGCAAATGGCCCAAGGACAAATGTGTCTTTTCCTATAGCAAATAATCTGAAAATGGTTGAAAAATAATTAAGAATCCTAAAAACCCCTCAAAATGGCAAATAATCAAAGTGTCAATGTTAAGAGTGGTATTTTACAGTGGTCATTCTAGATAGTGGTATTTTGTCGAAGCCCACCGAATAGGATGGTAAAGTATCAATTTTCTCATTATTTATAGACCCAAACCCAACATAATCTCACGGAATAACACAATTTTTTTTTCAGTTTTTTACGCTTTCTCAAAGCTGGTCACATGTTTAGTATGCATGCCTGCAGACCTAGCTCGTTTGTGCCAACTGATACATGAACATTACATCCCGTAAGTTGTTTTAAGCTCAACAAGTAAAGCATGATAAATTAGTAGTAGTATCATACATAACAACAAGATGAATGGGACCACCAAAGAGCTCAGACTATAGAGGTGATCATAAGTTAGTTAATTCACCCACAATGAATTGCACTCGTACTATGGCATCTTCTTATTATAATTAAATGGACAGAACCGCACGATTAAGTTATCATCGAGCAAAGCTTGAGAAAAAAATTAAAAACCTATAAATTGATTAGTTCTAGTGACTTTGCTACTAATATCTTTCATCAAGATCATGAGATCAAAATTTTACACACGAGTACAAGACCAACAGGATAGAACTGAACAAAAACATTACAGGATGAAATCCGAACTCTGGGTTTTTACCACCAGAACTCGAGTTTTTACCACTACTTGTGATCAAAATTTTTTACCATACCGGTGCTTTGTTTCAGCAAATTGTGCTTAGTTCCCTAATAATAGAACTCGATCCGCGAACGGTACAATTGGATGCTCTTCATCATCAGTGACGGTGATCGTTCGTGCAAAGGCAGTGCTCGCTCGGCCGCCATCCTCCATGAATGCCACCGCCACAGCTTTATAAACCCAAAATAGATCTCCTGGGACGGGAGGAGGACACGGGCATTCCGGCGTGGTTGTCGTGGCCGACGTCCAAGTCGGCGAAGTTAACCTGCCACTGCTAAACAAACTCGACGGTGCCTCCGCCGTCTGGGGCGAGCATGACGGGGAGCCTCTGGTAGGCGCCACACAGCCTGATGCCCAGCTGCGTGAAGTGCATGTCTGTTCAGCTATCCTCTAATATCCCATCTTATATGTTAATCTAACTAGAACTATGTTGAATTATGTATGTATCTAAGGTATGTATGATCCTCAAGCTTTTCTGTGAGTGTGCTCATTATATTGTAGTCCTGTCAAAATAAGCTTGCAGGACTCTTTTATAACCAACGGAAACAACTTCTGTTTTATTTCATGCCTTCGTTGTGATATTCATGGTCACTTGTACAAAGTACAAACGAGCATGCAATGCTAAACTAATGAAGGTACCAGAGATCGACCTGGTCATGTGACATGAACGGCACCATCAGTATGTTGTGACAATTTGCATGCCAGATCAGTTTATAAGCTAAGGTTACTGAGATTTGTTGACAAAAGATAGCTAAAAATAAATCAACAACCATGTTTATTCAGTTACCTTTCTAGTATCCCATCTCCTATGTTAATGTTAACTCAAAGAAAATAACTAGATGAGTTCAACATATCCTCAAACTTGTGCGTACATACTTCTTTATAGACCCCATATGTTCACTCAAAATGAGATCGGCCTAGAGAGACAAGCTTTTCAGTTTCTCCGAAGCTGGTCAAGTATAGTGTATCAAGTGCCATACGGCGACAATGGTCACCATCACTACGCGAGAGAGCAGAGGCACATGGGGGCGACGTGGGGAGGCAGCAGGGAATGGGGGAGCGCAAGGCATGGCCGGCGACGGGAATGGCGCGGGGAAGTGACCACCGGCGTTCTTGCTTTGAGGGCTTTTGTATCTAACAATGCTCTCACGGAGTGTCGTGATGGTTGTGTAGTATCACGTGAGGTGGTTGCCTCGGCCGTGCACTTCGCACCACAGGCCATGCTGCTGCCCCTCCTCTCGGCCCTGCTCAGCATCCTCATGGGTGTGACCTCTTTCGCAGTCGTGGCCTTTGTGGCCACGCCCATGGTTGGTTGAATTATGGTCGATGTTGTCACCGCCCTCGATGTCAAGGACATATTTGGGTCATTGGCCCTTCCACTGCTTATGGTCGGAGCCATCTTTCAAGGAGTCGGATGCTTGCTTCAACTTGGAAACGTCGTCACGGTGGCGCTGTGTGTCCTCTTTGTCCCTCGCACATTCTTCCATCTTGTCGAAGAGCATGGCGACTGTTTTTATGGGCTTGCACATGTTGTACTTGGCCAATGGCCCTAGGCGAAGACCTTGTATTACTGCGTTGATGATGGTCGTCTTGTTCATATTCTTTACTTGGCAACAAACTTTAGCAAAGCGCTTGAAGTACTCTTAGAGCTTCTCCGAGGGTTTTTGCTTGATGATGAAGAGCTGGTTTGCATTGACTCATTCGACGTAGTTGCCCTAAAAAGTTTTATACATGCGGTCCCAGATCTGCTCCCACGAGTATATGGAGTTTGGCACAATGGTGAAGAACCAGGAGAGCGCTATCCCCTAGAGAGCAAGAGGCAGTCCCTTCGCTTTGGTGCAGTCATCTCCCTGGGTGCTTCGATGACCATCTCGTACATGCGGACGAACTCCCGGGGATTTGTATCACCCTTGTATGGTTCAACGGTAGGCATTTTGAAATCTTCTAGCCATGCGGATTGCTGCAGGCCGGCAGAGAGCGGAGACTCTAGGTCCACGCACCAAAGTGTAGTATGGGCGAAAGCAGGGGCTTCGCGGTTGTCTGCTCGCTTAGCCGCCACCTCTACCACCTTTGCAGTGAGCGTTTATTGACTTCAAGTCTCTTGCAACTCTCGCATGGCACCCCGAAGGTTTGCCAGCTCATGCTGCAGGGCTTCACGGCCATCCGCTCGTTCAGCCGCCACCTCCGCTACCGTCAGCGTGGGCGTTTGCTGGCTCCGAGCCTCTTGCATCTCTCGCATGGTACCCCGAAGGTCTGCCAGCTCGCGCTGCAGCGTGCCAAGGACCGCCACCGCTGCACCCACAACGGGGCCTGTTGGTGCAGAGGTGCGTGTCGCGAGGTTATTGGTGATGATGGCGAGGGCTCCGGGTCGACTGTTGCGTTGGCGCGGGCGCTACGGTCGTCTGTCGTGTTGGCGCGGGCACCAAGGTTGACTATCGTGTTGGCGTAGGTGCCGGGGTCGACTGATGTACCGATGCGGGCGCCGATGACAACTGTCATATCGGCGCAGGTGTCAGGATCGTGGCCGGCGGTCCTGTCGGCATTGTCGTCCGAGCCGGTTCCCCTCATTGGCTCTGACCGCTCTCCACCTATGGCGGCCGGGTGCCGCTGCCATAGGGGTGGCGGGCCCTCGACCACCGGCCCTTGCGCACTAGCTCCAACAGTTGCCGCCAACACGCTTCTCTTTTGCTTTGTTACTGTCGTCGCTCTTTTGGGTGCCATTGTTTCCCCTCGAGCTTAGCTCGCTTGTCGTCTTCACAGACGGCGTTAACTGTTGTAGGCCTTGTGGCTATGGGCTAAATAGTAAATGGAGAGACTAACAAGGTATGTAAGGAAAAATGAACTCTCTCTCTCCCTCTCAATCCCAAGAGAATATATATATACATGACCACAAGACCCAATTACAATAACACTCTTACTATAGTCTACTATTACAAGGGTATATATGTTCTTTATATGTTTTATTAGATCTTTTGGTCTAGTAGATGGAATGGATATTAGTGGGGCCCACAACAATAAAATTCCTTTGTTGTTCTATTCACGCAGTTTGTAACTTTGTATCCTCGGCGTTGCATCTTGCGTGCCTTTGGCTGAGAAAGTGTGACAACGGGAAATGACGAACCTACCCATGCCTTACTTGAGCCAAATGCCTTGGTTGAACCAAATGTGTAGTCCAAGACGACTCATGAGCGAGGATTCGATTATGCTCCGCCGCCACTCCACTCCCATCTCGCCGGCGCCGGTGCCGCCGCCAGACGACGACGACCTCCTCCGGGAGATCCTCCTCCGCCTCCCCCCGCAGCCGTCCTCCCTACCCCGCGCCTCCCTCGTCTGCAAGCGCTGGGGCCGCCTCGTCTCCGACCCCGGATTCCTCCGCCGCTTCCGCGCATTCCATCGAACACCTCCCCTGCTCGGATTCTTCACGACCGACTCTTTCATCCAGGGCTTCGGCGAATTCTCCTTCAGCCCCACTCTGGACCCGCCGGACCGCATCCCCGAATCACACTTCTCCCTGCCGCGGCGCCCCGGCGATCGCTGCAGATTCCTCGGCTGCCACCACGGCCTCGCTC
The DNA here is from genome assembly GCA_036346265.1 of Melocanna baccifera. Taxonomy (NCBI): domain Eukaryota; kingdom Viridiplantae; phylum Streptophyta; class Magnoliopsida; order Poales; family Poaceae; genus Melocanna; species Melocanna baccifera. The sequence continues at coordinate 19,253,693 of CM070704.1, read as the reverse complement.
TCGTCGTCAACCTGACGCGGCGCGAGGCCGTCGTTTGGGACCCCGTGACTGGGGACGAGCTCTGCGTACCTTTTCCGCCAGGGTCCGAACAGAATTTCTTCAACGGCGCGGTGGTGCGCGCTGCCGGCAACGATGGCCACTTGAGCCCCTTTAAATTGGTCTTGGGATACACTGAAAGCTACACACATGTGTTCGTCTGCCTCTACGAATCGGAGTCTGGTGTTTGGAGCAATATCATCTCAACGACGATCACAAGTAGGTGTCGTTATACGAGGCCCAGCATTTTGGTTGGGAATGCACTTTGCTGGTTGCTTTGGGATAGCAGCATCCTTGAGTTTGATTTGGATAGGCAGAGCCTAGCTGTGATTGATAAGCCTGCAGACGCCAATGTTATTACCGGCCATTTCTGCTCTCAGATCTTGCGGACACAGGAAAGCGGGCTTGGCCTTGCCGTTTTGACAGAACTGAGCATGGAGTTATGGGAGAGGAAGGCCAATTCTGACAGTGTTGTGAGATGGCAGCTTCAGAAAACCGTTCAACTAGACAAGCTCCTTTCACTGGGATTGCCATCGGAGAGCGCAAGAGTAAGGATAGTGGGGTTTGATGAGGACAATAATGTGATCATTCTGTCTACGGTTATTGGTGTATTCCTGATCCAACTTGAGTCGCTGCGGTTCAGAAATCTTTCTAATATCGGTGAACACGCCACTTTTTTTCCCTACACAAATTTCTATACTGCAGGTAATACCTTGTCTCTGGATTGCGTGAGTAAGAAAATCCAATTACTTTTGCTATGTGTTTGCTGTAATATTTTCCATGTGGTTAAGGGTTGACTAGCTATTTAAGCATAAATTGTGTTTGTTTCTTTGTTAGGCTGGTGAACTTGTGGCAATGTAATTTTGATATTATTAATTTATTACTGAACTGCATGAAAGCTAGATCAAAAATATAAATAGAACTATAGTTATTGTTGCCTATGTTATTAAGGCGTCACCTAGGCGTCTTGGCGCTTCAAGGTGGACGCCAGGGGCTGGCACCTAAGTTTTCAAAGTTAGACGGTCGACTAGAGCTTCCAGGCGTCGGCGTCCAGGTGGAGGGAGGCGGCGCAGGACCGGATCTGGTGGCGAGGAACCCCGATCCGGCGCGGGGAGGCCGGATCCGGCGTCGTCCGGGTGGAGGCAATGGCGACGCTGCCGCCCAGTGGAGGAGGCGCGCAGAACCGGATCGGCGGCGAGCCCGATCCGCGCAGGAGGCCGGATCCGCGCTGTCCGGCGGAGGCGGCGGCGGCGCTGTCTAGGTGGAGGAGGCGCGCAGACCGGATCCGGTGGCGAGGAGCCCGACCCGCGCGGGAGGCGGATTCGGCGTCGTCCGGGTGGAGGCGGCGGCGGCATCGTCTAGGTGGAGGGAGGCGGCGCAAGACCGGATCCGGCGCGGGGAGGCTGGATCCGGCGTCGTTCGGGTGGAGGCGGCGGCGGCGGCGTAGTCCAGGTGGAGGGAGGCGGCGGCGACGTCGTCCAGGTGGAGCGAGGAGCCCCGATCCGGCGCAGGGAGGCCGGATCGGATCAAGCGCGACGAGCCAGGCGAGGGATCGGGCGGAGGAGGCGCGCCGATCCGGAGGGGCGCGAGGAGAGGTGTCGGCGCTTGGAGAGGAGGCGGTGGATCCGGAGGGGAGGAGAGGAGAGGAGAGGAGAGGAGAGGAGGCCGATCCAGATGGGACTGGGCCGATCCGGAGGGGATCCGGAGGAGAGATCGAGTGGTGTGGATAAAAAGGATTTGGAATTTTTAAAATTTAGTCTTCAGAGTTCTATAAAATTGCAATTAAGTCATTTTTAAAAATCTCCTGATTTAAACTTTGATTTAGACTTCCAGAGTTCCGTTTTCTTATTTTCTCTACCATCGTCTAATCATCGCCTAGACGCCCGCCTAGGCGTCCTGGCACCTCCGGAGCACCTCGCCTCGCCTTGTCGCCGTGACAACATAGATTGTTGCCTGGTTATCGCTATATGCATAAAATATGCTATGGTGCTGTGCCTGTACTGATCTTTTCAGCATGAACTTTCCAAGAGCACAGACAATGCAGGTGTTTAGAGGGGTGCTTATATAAAAAAAAGGGGTTATTTTGCCACGTAAAATGGTGCAGGTGCTTATGCAGAGGAATTCTATGGGCATTGATGTCTCGTGAGTGTGACCACCTTTTTGTTTGGTTGATACTTCAATCGAGGCTTCTTCTGTTCTCTTGCAGAAAAGAATGGCTCGAAAAAGGAAATAAACATGGCAAGCAAGTAACTAACATGCTGGAAGGAGTCCAATACACAATAGGCTATGTACTCATGCATGTAGATTTACTAGTCAAATTAATTTGCTGGTGCATCAGATTAGATTAGAAAAGAGTCCAATAGAAGAGTTTGTTCAATACACAACGTAGCTACGTACTCATGCATATAAATTTCTTAGTCAAATTAGTATGCCGCTGCATGCAGACGAGAGGAGTCCATGCTGTTTATGTATCTGCAAGCATGGGATGAGAATGAGCTGTAAGCCTGTACTGTTGACTTTAAGCTCAATTTTTTAAAATTCCATGTTGCAATTTCTTTTTCTTTTTTTTTTAAAAAAGCCCTTTGTGTTGGAGATCACAGGTGCTTGTAGGAGTGCTAACGAGGTAGTTGAATGATTTAAGCACCTATATAAATTTGCTTGCATCGGAGGTGAGAGCTTTCATACAAGTGCTTGATGATGTGGCAATACACTCTCTTTAGCACTCATGCATAAGCACTTTGCATTGTACATGCCCTGACAGTTAGAAACTGGCAACAACCACACTAAAAAACAATCGAACCATCTGATATGTGAAATAGTAATTCGGTTGGCACATTTCTAAGATGTAAGCTTGTTATATCCTTTCATTCAATATTTTTTTCGGCAAGATAGTATTTATCTCAATTTGTCTGGCTACTAATAGCGCATTGCATCTATCTTTTCTTATGGAATAAATAGTACTAGTTCACTAACAGGATTAGTACTAAATAATGCACATTTTTGTCACTGAAGTTTCTCCACTAAAACATAATTTGTTTTGGCCGATTTGGCATAACAGGAACAAATTCCATCCAGAATAATTCTAGATGAATTAATTTTCTCTGAAATGCTAAACAGTCTGAACACGTCCTTCATTACTAGGTAAATGATTATTGTTGTTCTTCCTTGCACCTGGCAATAGATGTGGCTTCATTTACCTATTTCTACCCTGTTCATAAAAGCTATTTTTTCCCGCTCTTATTGATTCAGCTTTTCCCTCTCTTATTGATTCAGTTTTTCCTTAGAATTTTCATTGGTTTATTGTACTTCTTTTGCTAGTAGGCAGAGGAATTGGTGGTGGAGATGATGTACCAGAAATGTGGAACAATACATGAGACGATTGCCCCACTAGATCTGCTAACGTGCTATGTTGGTTGAACAGGTAATGTGGATTTATCTTTTGCTATGTGTATATTGTTTTGCTTGTCGACAACTCCATTGTAAATATATATATCCTCCAAATGTTTTTGGAAGTTCATCATGTAGTATTTTGGATCAATATTTTCTTAAGTGGTAAACGAAGCAGCATAGAATGTTTTTATGGGATGTAAAATGGCAATCCACGCTACAACAAAACAACATATTGATGTATCCCCCTCCTGAAATAGGAACCTAACTGAAAACATCACTAAATAGATATGTATACAAATCTGCAAGACAAAACTGGAATCTAATTAAGTCCATTATGATCTGTGATTTGTGAATCATTGACTGTTTTGCCTAAGTAGTTGATTTTAAATTGTTAACTATACTTGAACAGCTCATATGTTCTACATTTCTTTTACATGCTTGTAGTTTTTTATTTCCATTGCTGTTCATTTTGGAGCTTAAGCAAATGTTCCATGTTTTAAGTGTGTTGTTCCTTTTTCATGCACTAGCTATTTGGCATAGAACTAGAAGAAAATCTCCTTATTCTATGTTGTCCTACTCCTTTTCTTACCACTTGCCTAAGTAGTTTTCTGGTTAACCTTTTCTAGTGCCTGTTGTTATATTATGTCATGAGCATATATTTCTTTTCGTCAGTCTAAATTTTATCTGTAGTTGGCCATTACTTCAATTACCATTAACCATCCAATATATCATACATGAGAATACGAGTTATCCATTTGAAAAAATAGAGTGATTATCTTGAAAGACCTCAATCATGTACGCATGTTGCATCTATTGTGTCCTTCTAATTAGTTTCAAATTTACAACTTGTTATTAATCATTCTTGTCATTGCCAAAAGCCCAAAAGTTTGCCTAGGAAGCAGGAACCAGATGTTCCTGCCCTTATGCCCCTCATGCGCCCATAATATAGGGTGCATTCCTTTCGGCTTATGACTTCGTCCGAACAAACAAACGGGATAGTTTCTTCACCGCATTTTTGAAATGGCTTATCAGGACAGCCCTATCAAAGCGTTTTATTGATTTTTTGGTATTTGATTTATTCGCACAAATGCTTGTAATAGGGTCAAAAACCATAGGCCATAGTAAAAAAGAATGCACCCATATAAGTACACCGCATGTGGCTGTATAAGTGGCTTAGTATTCATTTGTGATTGAGGCATGATCACTAAACATTTGGTTGTTACTAGGGCTGTAAACGAGTCACGCTCGAACGAGCCTGGCCTTCTAGGCTTGAGCTCGAGTTGGGGTCTGAGCCTGGACCTGGGCTCGAGCTCGGCTTAGCCTAAGCTCGAGTAGGCTCGAGTTTAACTCGTTGAAGCTCAATAACAATTAAAATAATTTATTATACACTAATTTTCAACAATAAGAAAAGTTCGATTTCGATCTTGACTTGAGTAATCTCGATAACAGTTAAAATAATTTAAATATACACTAATTTTCAACAATAAGAAAAGCTCGAGCTCGAGTTCGGCTTGAGTAAGCTCCGTAAGAGTTAATATGTGTCACTATTTAAGCTCGAATCGAGACTCGCGAACTATTCGAACTCAGCTTGGTGAAGCTCACGAGCTCAAGATCAAACTCGAGCTCGGCTCGTTTAAAGTTCAAGCCGAGCTCAAATTGAGCCTAGAATGAGCTGAGCTCGAGTAGTTTGCGAGTCTCGAGCTTTTTTTACAATCTTGGTTGTTACTATGTTGTTTCCATTTATATCCAAACCTGTCATCAATAGAAGTTGAAGATAGACCTGTACACAACTGCAGACGTTTCTTCCATTTCTGTTTTCCTGTCTCCTCTCTATGTTGGTTTTCTAATATCGCTGAAATGATTCTGAGTGTGGAGATTCTGACATAAGTTCCTTTTTACTGTCTGAACTGCCTGAAAATCCGTAATATGACACTCTGCTCTAGTGAGCGGTGATAATTGATTTGACTGGCGAAATTGTTTCCTTCACAGGTATCCAGAGATTCTTTCCAGCAGGCAAGATGAAGGTATCACACCCTGGTGCAGTTTCATTCTATTTGTGGCCTGCGATGTACTTATGTGTTCCATGTGGCACATGACTATTTTGCTGAAATTCAGTGTTTTTAGTACTATTATCAGTGATGTATGGTCAACTGAAGTTGTGACATGTTTCGATTAATGCAATATTATCGACTCTTTCAGCTTATCAGTACAACTCAGTGTGAGCGATTTTGATAACACAGCCTGGCCAGTCCGACCTTGATAAACCTTTAATTGCCGGTTTTTGCCAGACAATGAGTTGTTCAGGCTGGAGCGGTAGAGCTCGCTGTTTTCAGATGCAAGTTGGTCATCCAAGGCCGCTTGCCATTTTCACTTGGTTAAGTGTCTTCCGTTGTAGACTTCTGTATGGTCTAATTACTGATTGCCGTTGTCACGTTTGTGACATTCACCACCAGTAATTCTGGTTAGACTTTGACGACGTCGTCGAGGTCATCACAGTTTCTTCATTTCTCTTTGGTGATTTTGCATTCGGAGTGTGCGATGCTTTCAGGCTGCTGAAGTGCCCCCAGGATAGGATGCCAAGGACATGCATCTTATGGTGCTGCCTGCTTCATTCTTTTCGTACTGTTGAGCTTAGTCTCAATTCTGAACGTGGGAAATGAGATTATGCAGGAAGTGAACGGTGCATGTTTCAAGCTGCTGAAGACTGGTTGTAAAAGTTTTCTCGATGCTGCAACTGTGGATGGATTTAATTCGCAGTATGATATTTTTCTGGATGCTTGTATGTATTGGACTAGTCGAACGAATGATCAGTTTTGGATCAATGGCATATTGGCATGTCAGAGTTGACCATGTATGAAGCACATGAACGACCTTTCAAGGTCCAAAGATAAAAGTATGATACAAGTCTAGAAGCGTAATACATGGCCATCCATAGACGATCTGCTTGTGATACTGACCAAAGGTGTTGGCAGGAATCAGGAGCTCTTGACCATGCAAGACTCAGGAATTTTGGAGGTATCGAATCCGATCGAAAAATGAAGTATAACAGTAGTAGGTCTTCGGAACAAACGAACAAGCACCTTTAATCCTAAGGGAAAATTTCTTGATGGCTTGCACCTGGCCCTCGCTCTTTATGAATTTCTGCAAATTTTCTCAACACCAAAAATAACTATTTTGAATTATCCATCTATTTTATATTCCCATGGGATTGAATTGGCATTTCCATATAATTCTATACCTGTTTGGCAGCAATTGGGAAGTGTAACGGGAGAATAGAGGAGGAAGTTTGTTGGAGGACTGCAGATGTGAGTTTATTTTTAGTTCCAATCCTTTGTTTTGCTTTGCACGACCACACGGAAGCAAGCCCCAAGTATTAGAAATATTTAGCGTATATAATGGCATGTTTACATGGTTGCTCACAGAGAGAATATAGCCACATGAATCATGATCAAGCTTCCATGTAAGACTAACTACTCCAATGCAAGCATCTCTTTGTACGTGCTTAGATAGTTGTATTATCTCTTACGACTCCATTTGGAACACGGGAATTTTCTCCTATTTCCGCGGGAATTAAACCATTTCATGTGAAATTCATGTGTTTTGAACATGGCCTAATTGGAGGTAGTACATGTATAAGCACCTACTATGCATATTTGCATACTCTAGCTTCAATGTTCATCTATCTGGTCTTACGTGGTAAGAAAAAAAATGTTGTAAAACACATCTCCAAGCACCTGCCTAATTCAATCCTTTTAGATTTTTTTTGAAGGGACAACTTTTTTAGATGAAACATGACAGAAACACTATGCTATGAATGGCCCAACAGGGCAGCCCAAGTAGACCCACATTACATTAGGATATAATTTTTTTTATTTTGTTTATGTTCCCGGTTGCCCTCTTCTTCGTTTGCCATCTGATCCCGCTACCATATGTGCGCATGGAGAGAGATGCAGAGGGACCAGGAGCCACCATCCACCTACGCCTGACCCCTGAGGTGGGATCGTCGTCGTTCCGTAAGCAGCCGTGTCACCACGCTTGGATTCAACGGCCTACAACGCTTGGATTCACAGGTCCTCTTCACCGTTGGATGCAACTAGCAATGACTACTATTGCTTATCTGGGTGCTAGGTGCGAATCCAAATTCAAAAAGTGGTGCATTATATAGTAGTATAGAGTAGGTTAATGGGTAATATTGTTTTTGAGTATTTCTCCTTGTAGTTTACAGTAGATGTGGTTTCATTTACCTATCCCTAATCTTGTCACAAAAGTTATAGTTTGCTCAGGATACATGAATATATAAGGTGGGTTGATCTAATTACTTGCACCTTTGTCCTCTCTTATTGATTTAGCTTCCCCTTATAATTTTCATTGGCGCCTTGAACTTCTTTTGCTTGTAGACAGTGGCATTGGTGGTGGAGATGAAATGTTGAACAATAGATGATATGATTTTTCCTGTTAGATCTGCTGACATGCTGCGTTATTGGGCAGGTGATGCAAATTTATCTTCTGCTACATGTATATTGTTTCGCCTGTCAGTGTCTTCATTGTTTAATGTATGTGCTCCATATGTTTGCGGACTTCGTCACCTAATAGTCCATTTGGATCAATACCTGCACAGTATTTTTGTTTTATCTGATGCAAACTTTTTTTTGTTGTAGTCAGTTTAGTGCCTGCCCCTGTACTCTCTCTGAACTGCTGAATTCCCAGAGAAGCACATATTTCTCTCTTTCTTTTGTTAGCTGTTGCCGGCTCCTGTTATGCTTCTTGGCAGGCTGCCCTGTATCTCCCATCCCCTGTCCCTGGTTCCTTATCCCTTAGTCAGCTGCTCTCCTTTTCCTCTTGGGTCCGTCACCGTTTCCCATCCACTCCCTTTGTGGGTCTGCTGAGGTACCACCACCGTTTAGCTGCCTTGCTACCAGCTTGTTACTGTCCGCAGCATCCCTCCACTGCCTCCTCCTCGCTCCTCCCTGCTAGTACAGGCTCCTCCTTGTTGCTCCTTGGATGACTGATGAGTGGTGACTTTGAGGCTAGCTCTTCCCCTTTCCCTATTTGTGCATAAGTTTGTGTATGCTCATAGATGAGAGCATACCTTTTGTAAGTAATAGAAGAATGATATACCTTTTCCATTAGCAGTGTAATACATGATTCCATGAGAATATGAGTTATCCATTTGAGAAAACTGAATAATTAGCTTGAAAGATCCCAATCATGTATATTTTGTGGAAGTGTGCCTAACAAGTAGGAACCAGATGGTAAACCTGTTCCAAACATCACATTCGGAATTTTGGAGAGAAGAAAGAGATTTTCAAGATTTACAAAAAAAAAAAAACTAAGGTTTCTCTGAGATTCCGCCAAGAAAAAAACCACCCTGTACTGGTATTGTTTTCTCTACATATCGCAAATAATCTTGGGGTCAGACATCTGATGGACATTTGATTTCTCTTATTTTGTTGCCATCTGTCAAAAAACTTGAGACAGAGCATGTCGACAATAGAAGTTGAAGCTATACCTATACCAGTAAAAAACTACAAACATTTCTTCCATTTCTGTTTTCCTGTTTCCCCTGCTTCTATGTTGGTTGTCTAATGTCGCTGAAATGATTCGATTGTGGAGATTCTGGCATAGGTTCCATATCTGTGGAACTGGCTTATTACTGTTTACTAGCTGAAAATTGATAGCTTATGACCCTCTACACGGGTGAGCAGTGAAAACTGGTTTGACTGGTGAGATTTTTTGCTTCATAGGTGTCCGGAGTTCTCCATATCTGTGAGGTATTCTCTGCAGTTCAAGAAGTCGAGGGGCAAGAAGAGTAATGCGCCCGTCGACGATGACGATCAACGGGACATCGAAGACAGCATCGATGATGACGATGAGGCGGTTTTTGCCGAGGTATAGATTTTTCCTACTACTGTTTTGTGCACGGCATTGCTTCAGTTTTATTTTTCTTTTTATTAAGCACCTATTGCAGCTTCAAGCATGTATCTACTACTATTTCGTGTGTGCCATTGCTGCAGTTTTCTTTTTTTTTTTTATAAACACCTGCTGCAGTTTGATTACTAACTTCCTTCTATGGCTGTCCTTACTGCATTTTTGGCTTGTGCTTTGTCGGGTTATCGGCCAGACGAAATGTGACATCCTAAAATTCGCATCATGTTAAAATAAAAAAAATCCTTAATCTTGTTGTCTGTAACTATTTGCGACTTGAGTGTATTTTCCAATTATCAGAAAGATTTAATGTGATTAAACAACTTGTCACCTTGTATTGAAAATATTTTATTTAAAACCAGCACATTTCAAAAATGCACCTATGTTTTTTGAAGTTTATTAGCTATTTATTGGAGCTCAATCATTTTTTCCATTTTCTGGAATCCAGAAATCCTGGAAAATCCCAATTCTCTGTAGGCCGAGTCCTTTCCCTCGGCCCATCTCTCGTTTCGGCCTTTAATTTAACGCTGTTGATTATGTCATTTTCTTCAAACAAACAGCCTGAGAGACTTGAACCGGCGAATATCGATCCCACCAAAAAAAAAACCTTTGTATTACAGTGACGACTAAAATAGGAAATATTATTGTTCAACGTAGTCAAAAAAACACTATTGGTGCATGAAATTCAACTTTATTCAAGATATTCGTGGCATGAGGTACAAACTGTGGCCCGGAAAGGCTTCCAGAAGACGACAAGCAGTACTGTAATTAAGCACGTGGTGGATGTGAAACCCACATTTTATTCTGGATAACAAAAGGCTAAGATGGAAGGAAGGAAAGGGCCAAGCTGAAAAGAGGTGACTGATTTCATGGTGCAGTGAGCAGAACAAGTCTTGCTGACGTCACCATTGAAGCTAGCTAGCTGAACTCAGAAGCGTCCAAGCATTCACATGAGTCGTGTTGCAGGAAGCAGCCTACAATTGATGTAGTTAAGCAAAACAAGTCAGTTGTCCATTGCTAAGGTTGATATGTACGTGTGAAAAAAAAAGCATGTATACCAAAGTTACAATTAATATGGTTCTCACCTTTTCCTTTTCCATCGGGGTGTATATTGCGTGGATATCTAGTTCAATAATGTTACTGCTGCAGGTATTTTCCTTGACCTTTTTGTATATGACACCCCTAGCCATAGTGAACTCTCCGGTTCCACCAACAATGGCCGAGTCACCCCCTGATACTGCGCTACCCATGACCTGAAGTGTGGACCCCTTAAACCTATTTCATATATAAGGTCTGTTCTTTTTGACTGCGGCTGGTGGCTTTTGACTGCGGCTGATGATTTTTTGGCTATTTGCGACAGAGATTGCGGAAAGAGAAATACTCGTTTGTGATTTTTGATGGTACATATATTAGTTTTTTAATATGTACTACAATTAACTTGTAGACCCTATCTTAAAAAAAATATTCCATTTAAAAGTTAGTTACTGTAGCAAAAGCCAAAAGCGACTTTTCGAAGCCATAAAAGAACAGAGCATATATATATATATATATATATATATGTATATATATATATATATATATATATATATATATATATATATATATATACATATATATACATATATATATATATATATACATATATATATATATATATATACATACATATATATATATATATATACATATATATATATATATATATATATACATATATATATATATATATACATATATATATACATATATATATCACCCTATATCGTTTCTCACAACGTAGAGAGTATCTCGCGTAACGGAGAGTATGTACGTATAGTATACGAGTATTTAAGATCATCTAGGTGGTATGAACAATTTTTCAGAGGTAGTATGTATATTTTTTTGACATACTCCTTTTTACGTGCGTATATGAAGGTATTTACAAAATACGCTAAAAACTATGGACTCTCTTGCAATTTTTTCATGTGGTTCACATTGAAGTATCTTATGATTAGTATATGAGTATATCCAAAGTGATAAAGGAGTATTTCAAGTTCGTTTAGGTGGTATATTAGAGGTGGGTGTAATTACACCCGGGTGTAGAAAGTATTTTTCCTATATATATATATATATATATATATATATATATATATATAAACACTGATTAATGCATGAAGCGAACAAAATGGACGTTGGACATCTTTTTAGCAGCTTTAGTTTTCAGTACTTCACTTTGGTTAGGATTTGATCCACTTGGAATATTATGCAAGTACAAGTGGAAGTGCAGTTCATGCTCCTGGAAAAGAGTGCGAACAGGAGCGGTCTTGAACGGTTGGGGCGCCATAGCTACTATATGTACTAATCTAAAATCCTCTTCAATGCTTGTTGTAAGAAATGGGGGAGCTTGTGGGTAGAGCTGTAAACGAGTCGAGCTCGAGCGAGTTTGACCTGGTAAGCTCGAGCTCAGTAGAAACTCGAGCCGAGCTCGGGTGAGCTTGAAATTGATATCAAGCTTTAAGGTGGGCTCGAGCTCGGCTCAGACAAAACTTGAGCTCGCTCAAGCTCGGCTCGTATAGGCTTGGTGTCGAGGGAGTAGAGAGGGAGTACCTGCTGACGGTTGGGGGAGCCGGGTGAGTAGCGGGAGGAGGGGCGGTTGCGGGGAAGAGCCAGAGAGGAGGGGCGTCGGCAGGGGAGGAGGGGCAGCGGCGGGGGAGAGCTAGAGAGGAGGGGCGGCGACCGGGGGGGAGGAGGGGCGGCGGCGGGGGGGGGCGAGGAGGGGCGGTGGGGGAGGGGCAACAGGTGGACAGGGGGGGTAAGGAGGAGCGGCGGCCGGGGAGAGGAGGGGCGGCGGGGGGGAGAGGAGGGGGACGGGGGGGCCAGCGGCGGGGGAGAGGAGGGGGACGGGAGTCGGGGGGAGAGGAGGGGGACCCAGGGGGCGTGGGGGGGGACCGGCCGAGTGGCGACCGAGGGAGCTCGAGTTAAAATAGTAGGACACTGGGACTGGAGTAGGGGCTATAAAAAATCTCAAGCTCGTGAGCTATTCGAGCTCGGCTCGTTGAAGCTTGCGAGCTTAAGATCAAGCTCAAGTTCGGTTCGCTTAGAGCTCGAGCCAAGCTTGAATCGAGTCTAGAACGAACCAAGCTTGAGCAGCTCACGAGCCTCTAGCTTTTTTACAGCCCTACTTGAGGGTGGTATTTAGAGAGCAAGCTGAGGGCCAGCGGCTGCTACTTTTCACACCCGGCGACCGTCTTGCGCCCCACGTGGTTCGTGGCCCCCCGGGCGTCGGGGGCGGGTACGCACGAGGGTATAGATGGCGGCCAGCCCCACCCTGCGAGACATGGCCCACCAAAATTCTACCATAAAATCATGATTTTATCAGATTTTTAAAAATATACATATATTTTTTAATCTGATTTTTGAATTTAATTTTATAATTTATGTATACTTATTCATGTTATAGAATTAAGGCTGATTTTTAAAACTTATTTAGTTTTTTTAATAAACTAATAATCTAAAAGTCTAATATGTTAAAGATAATACCTTTTACCTTAGAACATGTAAACAGCAAAAACAAAGCAAATAAGAGTAGTGCAACTTAAACTAGCAATAGGTTATATCAAAATTTATATGCTAATATAGTTTGTTGACAGAATCATGATCCCATTGCAATCCTATATGATCCTAACGATTCTACGAGTTGAATCGTGACTACTCCATGGTACTACCTGATTCTAATCCATATTATGATATATGTTATCTACTTTTGATAGGATCATATGATATTACAATCTCCGAGTTGATGAGGATTGCATCATCTACGCACCACTTTTATGGGGGCATCTCTAGTGTAGTCAATCAGTGTAGTGTAGGTTGAGTCAGGGCATGTTGTAAGATCGTCTATAAATATTGTAATTTACATAGAGACAACACTAGCTGTTGTAGATTCTTGATTTATATAATAAAAACTTTTAATTTACACTGGTGTAACTTATCTATATCTCAACAAGGAGGTGCTCCAGAACCTGCAAGAGTTGGCGCGGCGGTTTGATCTTGACGGGCTGGTCCGGCTGGAGACGGAGGTGGTGAGCGTTCGCAGGGAGGAGAGCAGCGCGAGCTGGACGGTGAGGTACTCAAGGAAGGTCGGCAGCGAGAACAGGGAACCGGAGGAGGAGGCGGTGGACGCCGTACGTCGTGGTCTGCGATGTACGACTGAGCCGCGCGTCGCCGGTACGTAATCGATAGCCGTGTCTGGAACTCCGAAGAAACTCGCGCGGTAGCTGGAACTCCATCACGACGGATTGAGCTCCGGTCTAAAGATGGAGATGATGGATTAGAGTTAGACTATCCATCGTCAACTGTCACAAGTTTAATTGTTTGAGATCTAGCTACTTGACAATTTGGCATAACATGGATCAGAAGATACATAGATAAATGCGTCTGCTAATTAACCTGTCTGTTTTCTTGTTTAATACTATATCTGAATTTCACAATTCAGGCTCGTTTGTTAATTTGCCGTGCGTGTTCATGGCATGCCACACAACCTAGCTTGTGTCATTGTGTGTTCTCGCATGCAGTTTTGGAAAGTTTTGGTACCTAATTTGTTACAAAATTCTTGAAATTTTACACTCAAAAATTACTTACCGTTGTCTGTAATTATTCGACTTGAAACTCCAAATTAAGTAATTACGCTTCTCATCATGAACCTTTTTGCGGATTCCGTTGTTATCCCAGTCACAAGTTCAGCCTCGATCTATTTTGTAACATGTCAATAGCCACAAAAAGGTACTCAGCCCCCTGATGCTCTTGTAAACAGACCTAGGATATCAAGACCTCAGGTTGCAAAAGGCCAAGTAGAGGGATTGTTTGAAGAGCCTAAGCCGGTTGGTGTATTTGCCTGATATTGTATACACTTCTTAACCAACTGTTTCATATCATTAAAGGCTGTTGGCCAATACAAATCTTGTCGAAAGGCCTTTCTGATCAGCATTTTGTAATAGACATGTGCTCCATAGATATCCCTATGTATGTCGTTAAGGAGTTGTAATCCTTCCTTTTGCGTTATGCATCGCATAAGAAACTCCTTGAATACTCCGCTTATAGAGTATCCCATCAATCAAAGTATACATTTTGGCCTTACGGGATATACAGGGTCTGTTCTTTTTGGCTGCGGCTGATGCCTTTTGGCTGCGGCTGATGGCTTTTTGGCTGTTCACAACAGAGATTGCGGAAAGAGAGATACTCGCTTGCGATTTTTGATGGTACAGATATTAGGTTTTTAACGTGTACTACAATTAACTTGTAGACCCCATCTTAAAAAAAATACTCCGTTTAAAAGTTAGTTACTGTAGCAAAAGCCAAAAGCGGCTTTTAAAAGCCGCAAAGAACAGGCCCACAATATGCTTCCAGATCTTCGTCGGGTACTAAACCATTCTAAAGATACTCGTAGATAGAAGCCATCCAGGTATCTCGTACTCTAGAGAGACTGTCTTATTAGGAGTTGTCTCTGGTACTTCAACCAGAGATGGTTTCTGGAGTTACTCTAAGAAGACTCCGGATGATACCTATGATCAGGAAGAAGCTATTCGAGCCAACTGGTCAATAAGAAAGTTATCCTTTGCGTTTTGCGACCAGTACTGCACTTACTGCTTGTGCATGGCAGATATATATACTAAGAGTGTCTTGACTGGTTTCGAAGAAACCAGAACTTGAGCACTCGCAAGATATCTCTTAACATCCTCGAAGGCGTTAGCCTCTTTCGACCACTCGAAATCCTCGTGTTTCCTTAAAAGCTTGAAGAAATAAAGTCCTTTCTCTCTCAGTCATGTGACGAAACGACTTAGAACCGCCATGCACCCGGTGAATTTTTGAACTTCTTTCTTAGTTGTCGGAGGGCGCATCTGCTCGATGGCCTTGATTATTTTCAGGATTTGCTTCAATACCTCTTGCCGAAACAAGGAATCTGAGCAACTTTTCTAAAGAAACTCCAAACACATACTTCTCGCGATTGAGTTTCAAGCGGTGCTTTCTGAGGTTGTCGAATATCTCCAGTAGGTTTGAAATATGATTAAGTTGTTTGATGCCCTTTACGACTAGATCATCAGTGTAGGCTTCCAAATTTTGGCCCATGTAATGTATAACGTTCAATTGCATCAAACGCTAAAAAGTCGTATCAGTATTTTTCAAACCAAATGACATTTTTACGTAGCAAAACACTCTAAATGGTGTAATAAATATGGTCTTCTCTTCATATTCTGAAGACGTACTAATCTGATGATAACCAGAGTATGTATCTAAAAAACATAACATTTCACAACTAGCAGTAGAGTCAACTAATTGATCAATACGAGGAAGAGGAAAATTATGTTTTGGACAAGATTTATTTCAATCGGTATAGTCTATACACATACGCCACTTACCATTAGATTTCTTAACCATTACAGGGTTATCTAACCACTCTTAAGTGATTGACTTCTCTTATAAAGTCTGATTTTAGTAGCTTGTTCAGTTCTGATCTGATAGCTTCATGTTGATCTGGTGCGAATATCCATAATTTTTATTTTACGGGCTTCTTATCAGGCCGTAGAGCTAGCATGTGCTCGATTACCTCCTTGGGGACCCCGGGCATGTCGGATGGCTATCACGTGAATACATCTACGTTTACCCAGAGGAAAGTGATGAAGGTGTCTTCCTATGTGGGGTCAGAAGTAACCCCGTGCGAACGGTCTTTGAAGGCTCCGCTAGGTCCAAAGAAACCTCCTTAACTTCCTCGTTTGGCTTTGGCGTAGTTTTAGGCTTCTAGTGCTTAGTCGAAGGCTGGCCTTGGTAACTTCTCGAGTTGGGGCCATCTTGAGGGACTTGCAGTCGCATGTAAGCGCTATTTTCTTATCACAGCAGACTGTGATCACTCAAGGGACTTGTCATTTTAAGACTTTGATACACATAGTGAGCGATAATCAGAAAACGTGCTAGAGTTGGTCGTTCGAGTATGGCGTTATACGCCATGTCAAAATCGACCACGTCAAAGGAGACTTTCGATGTCCTGAAGTTTCCTGGAGACCCAAACGTAACAGGTAGAGAAACTTGGCCAATGAGCTTGACCGAAGACCCTGGTACGATCCCATCATCCCATGGAATGAGTATCGCACAGGCTTTATTCTGGTACAAGGGATTTGCATCTCGTCCAGAACACTTCTAAATAAAATATTTAAAGAACTGCTACCATCATTCAACGCGCAATTCACTTGATAGTTATTGATGGTGGGTTCGACCATGATCGAAAACCGACTTAGTCGAGTCAATGGGATCAGACAGTCACTTTTTTGAAAAAAGATGGTGACTTTCGACCACTTAGTAAGATTATTAATAAGGGGAGGTTCAATGAAGTTTACCTTGTTAGATATATCTTATATAGTTGTGTAATTACCCTGTTGTATAAAGGGTTTTCTACATATATGACATACTCGTACGTGTATATATATTGATCCATTAGCCTCATGATGAATACAAGCGCTATTCATAACATGGTATCAGAGCCAACGGTTTGTCTTACCTAGGGTTTCATCTTAGCCGCCGCTGTCAGACATCGTTGCTTTTCCGCACCGGATCCTCTTCTTCTGTTGGATCCTCTTCTTCCTGTTAGCTGCCATTGCTTTTCCGCACCGGATCGTCTTCTTCCGTCGGATCCTCTTCTTCCCTCCGCCGATCTGTAGCCCCCTTTTGGATTGATCTATGGCGCCTCGAGCCCATCGCTCGAAGACTACCACCGGCGAACGCTACTCGGCGCCCTCCGCCCAGAGATCGCTTGTCAGTGCTGACTGGGGTTGTCGCCGTCACAGCCGATCAAATGCCGCCCACCACCGCTGAGGAGATCGCCTTCGTGGTCTTTGCCCGAAGACCGTCTGGTGTCGAAGGCGGAAGGGGGCACTAGGCTTTCTTCGGTGGAGACGGAAGATCTAAGGAACTAGTGCCCTCCTATCTTCGATGGAGGCAGCGGATCTGAAGGCCGTGGCGTCCAAGCTCCTCCTTTCTTCGGTGGAGGCAGCAAATCTGGAAGCCGCAGCGGCCGAGCTCCTTCCTTCGCCCATCGCGCCTACCGCCTGCCTGGATCTCCCGCTGCCGCCCTCTACTCTCTGATTGCCCGTTGCCTGCCCGGATCTGCTGGTCGCCGCTTGGAGTGTGGTCGCCTATCGCCGGTATTTAGCTGGCGATCAGAGGGATCCGGGGCCACCAGCGTCGCCTTCATATCTCCGACCGAGATCGCCTCTGGGACCGCTGGTGTCGCCTTTAGAGGGATCCGGGGCCGTTGGCATGTGCGGTCATCTGGTCCAGCATAGGAGGATGAGTCGGTTTTAAATCAAAACCGACCGAGTAAAAAAAGAAGAAAAAAAAGAAAAATATCTTCTTTTGTAGGCTTAGTTTCTTTTCCTCGTTGCCCAGTGATCTTTGATGGTCTTAACTATCGGGATTGGTTTCAGCATATGCGTCTTCACATGCATGGTCAGTATCTTTGGAAGTTTCTTACCGGTGAGTTGCCTTATCCGTCTCGCCCTACTCCACCTGCTGCGCTTGTACTCCCAAATGATGCTTCCGAAGACACTTGTACAAATGCATCTAAGGTTTTTGAGGTTGCCATGGAGACTTTCTAGTCTCAGTATGCTTTTTATAAGACATGGATCGATGAGGAAGCTCGTGCTTCTTCTATTCTGATTGCCAACATGGAGGTGCACCTCACAGGTGATGTTGTTGATCTGGCTTCCGCCCAGGCAATGTGGGCACATCTGCGCACCCGCTACGAGCTATATGGTGATTCTTGTTGTGTTTAGGATCATCGCATAAGGATTCTGGTTGGTACTGGTCCTCGCCGCCATGATTCCCAATGGCTCTAGGAGCTTGACTGGCTTTGTCTTCGTTTCGTTGCTACTGCCAGTCTGATTACCTCCACCACTGTCTCCGCATCTGCTGCAGCCTCCACCACCTCTTTTACTCAGTGGCATCATCGTTTGAGACATCTTTGTGGGTCATGTATGTCTTCTTTGTTTCGTCGTGGCCTTTTAGGGTCTGTGTCTGGTGATGCTTCTCTCAATTCCCAGGGTTGTAAGCTTGGCAAATAGTTTCAACTCCCCAATTCTTGTAGCGAGTCAGTATCTCAATGTCCTTTTGATATTGTTCATTCTGATGTATAGGAACCAGCTCCTTTTGTCTCAAAAGGAGGTCATCGATATTATATCATTTTTATTGATGATTTTTCTAGACATACATGGATATACTTTATGTCATCTCGTAGTGATATTTTATCCATCTACAAGATTTTTGCCACCATAGTATGTACTCAGTTTGACTCTTCTATTCGTGTTTTTCGTGCTGATTCTGCTGGGGAGTACTTATCGGGAGCTTTCCGTGGTTTTCTTGCTGAGCAAGGCACTATCCCTCAGTTTTCTTATCCCGGTGCTCATGCTCAGAATGGTGTGACTGAACGCAAGCATCGCCATCTTCTTGAGACAACTCGTTCTCTTATGTTTGCTTCTAATGTTTCACCACACTTCTGGGTTGAGACTGTTTCCACTACCACTTTTTTTATCAACATTCAGCTCTTCTCTGCTCTTCAAGGTGGGATTCCAGTTGAGCGTTTATGTGGCAAGACTCCTGATTATTCCAGTCTTCGCCTCTTTGGATGTGTGTGCTATGTTCTTCTTACATCTCGTAAACGCACTAAGCTGACCGCTCAGTCTGTTGAGTGCGTTTTTATGGGCTACAATGCTAAGCACAAGGGATATCGTTGTTGGAACTCTATTGGTTGACGGATGCGGATTTCTCAGGACGTTACTTTTGATGAGTCTCATCCTTTCTATCCGCACCCTTTTTCTTCCTCCACTTCAGTATCTATTATCGATCCACTTTCTTTCCTTTTCTTCCACTCCTATAGTTGCCACTCCACCGTCACAGCCTTTGGTATCTCCGGTGCCTCCTTCCCAGTCGGTACCCTCTTCACCACCGGCATCCTCTCCTGAGGTTGTTCTGGTCTTGTTCCTTCTTATCCTCTCTACTATACTCGTCATCCGCAGGTTAAGGACTCTTCTGATGTACCCTTTTCTTCTGATGGGCCATCCTCTTCGGCCTCTCCTCGCTATGCTCTTCACGATCGCTAGTATATTCGGCCTCCTACGCGTTTTGGTTTTGCTACTGCTGCTCTTACCGAACCGACTTCTTATCATGATATTGTTATTCATCAGGAGTGGCAGCATGCGATGACAGAGGAGATTGCTGCCCTTGAGCGTACTGGCATGTGGGATCTTGTTTTTCTTCCTGCACGTGTCACTCCTATCACATGCAAGTAGGTCTATAATGTTAAGACTCGCTCTGATGGTTCTCTTGTGTGCTACAAGGCTCATCTTGTGGCACGCGGTTTTCAGTAGGAGCATGGTCGTGACTATGATGAGACTTTTGCTCCGGTTGCTCATATGACCACTGTTCGCACTCTTCTTATTGTAGCCTCTGTTCGTTAGTAGTATATCTCTCAGTTGGACGTCAAGAATACCTTTCTCAATGGTGAGTTACATAAGGAGGTCTACGTGCAGTCGTCCTCTGGGTATTCTATTCCTGAGGGTATGGTTTGTCGCCTTCGCCGATCTCTCTATGGCCTCAAGCAAGCTCCTCGAGCTTGGTTTGATCGTTTCTCTTTTGTTGTCACTGCAGCTCCTCAAGCAAGTGCTCATGACCCTTCTCTTTTTATTGACACTTTACCTCGTGGTCGGACGCTTTTCCTTTTATATATTGATGATATGATCATTACTGGAGATGATTCTCAGTACATCACTTTTATCAAGGAGTATCTTCATGAGCAGTTTCTCATGTCTGATTTGGGCCCACTTCGCTACTTTCTTGGGATTGAGATTATTTCTACCCCTAAGGGTTTCTATTTATCCCAAGAAAAATATATACAGGATCTTCTTGAGCGTGCCTATCTTACTGATTAGCGTATAGCTGAGGCTCCTATGGAGCTTAATGTTCATCTTCGTCTCACTGATGGCGAGCCTCTTCCTGATCCTACTCGCTATCATCCCCTTGTTAGGAACCTTATTTATGTTGGTGTTACTCGTCCTAACATTTCGTACTCTGTGCATATCTTGAGTTAGTTTGTTTCTGCTCCTACTCAGCTCTACTATAGTCATCTTCTTCGTGTTCTACGATACTTTCGTGGAACTATCTCTCATCATCTATTTTTTCCTCGCTCCAGCTCTTACAGCTCCAGACATATTCTGATGCCATATGGGCTAGTGATCCCTCTGATGGTCGGTCTCTCTCTGCTTACTGTGTTTTTCTTGGTGATTCTCTCATTGCTTGGAATACTAAGAAGCAGACCGTCGTTTCCCGTTCGAGTGATGAGGTTGAGTTACGAGCGATGGGCGTTATTGACTGTAGAGGTTACTTGGCTATGATGGTTACTTGAGAATTTTGGTGTTTCTGTTTCTGCACAGACTCCTCTTTTGTCTGACAATACAGGTGCTATTAGCATTGCTAAATATCCAGTGAAGCATGAGTTTACAAAATATATCAGTATTGATGCTTCATACATGCGGACATAGGTGCAAGATTAGGTTGTTACTCTTCAGTATGTGCCTTCCGAGCTTCAGTTAACAGACTTCTTCACAAAGGCACATACCAGAGCTCAGCATAGTTTTCATCTCTCCAAACTTCATGTTGTTGATTCACCATAAGTCTGAGGGGAGTGTTAGATATATCTCATATAGCTATATAATTACCCTGTTATATAAGGGGTTTCCTGCATATATGATATACCCGTACGTGTATATATATTAGCCCATTTGCCTTATGATGAATATAAACACTATTCATAACACACCTCACGTTCGATAGCCGTGTACTATCATTTTAACTCGTATACCGAAGATCCCCTATAGATATGCTCGATGGTGTGCTTTGGATCTTGGAATGGCATGTGTTCATCATGTTTCGATTGCTTCTGACCGGTCACTTGCCCTAACTCGAGTGTAGGGAGCAACCCTTTGTTGGAGTAGAAGTCCTTAAGTTTTTATTGAAAAACTCGGCAATTGGCGAAGGTTGTGCCCTTTCTTCTTGTGGAGAGGGCACCAACTAGCTAAACTCGTCATCCAAAAAATTTCAAATTTTTTTTGCATATGATACATAAAAAGAAATACCTATTTCAGATTATGGTACTCAGGTAACATGGTGTCTTGGTTAATTATGTTACTTATGATAACGGAAAGCATACGACCTTTTTGTTTCCTTTCATTGTCATTTAGTATATGCTTTACGTACTAACAACGCTGTTTCAATGGTAGTAGATTGCTAAGCTCGCACGTACTCATCTTTCTTTATATCAAGAAGGATCTTCTGTAACATGGCGCAACATCCCGGCCAACACTCCCCGTTCGTTTTGGCATTTTTTTCGGTTTCTTCTTCTAATTTCTGCTTTTTTTTACTATTCAGTATTTTATTTTTTTCTGAATTTTTTAAGATATTTTAGGTTTTTTTGTATTTTTTTCTTGTGTTTCTTTGTATTGTTCCTAATAGGTTAACATGTTTTTTTCTATTTTTACATTTTTTTAAAATTAATTATGTCCAAAAAACTAAATCAACTACAGTAAAAAAAATCAGTTACAGTAAAATTTTAACTAAAAATAAAAAATTATAGTTAAAACGAGCGCCCGCTCGGGGAAGGAAAAGATGGTCGCTGTGCTGATCCTGCTATGGGATTCGGTGGTTGCATCATCATGCTATTAATTAATTAATGTATCGTAAGAAAAGCCCGTGATGCGAGGCCTGGGCCGATTCGGCAATCTAAATGAATCGACCAACGAGAATTATAAGCCTCAAATAAATGCTAAACAACGTGGGCATGCCGGCCAACTGAATGATCTGAACCCTTTTTCTAACAATCAAATTGAGCTCACATTGTACTCCTAGTACGATAAGTGCATAATTTTATGGGTGAAAAAAAAATACTCACATCATTTTTAGTTTTTTTTTACAAAAATAGATAAAAAATAATATAAATATAATTAAAAAAATTGCAGTCCAGCGTCCAAAGATTTAGGCAGGAACCCTTTTTTTGTTTTCTACTTTTGTTTGCTACGTGTGCGTTGGAGCTTTGGTGGAAAGGAAAGACTGTGCGCCTACTCGATGTCCTTTTTCCAATAAAATTACTGCGCGCTTGTACCAGGTGTGGGCTCCACTTGAGAAATACGCACGAGGTGCTGAGCTGGAGCCTTGATCTCGCCCGGCGTGGAGATCAACATGGAGATTCGAACTGGTGATCTGCTCTGTGACATGCTCATATGTGCACGGAACAAACTGTATACGTTCGAGTTGTTTTCCTTTTTTCTTTTGGAGATTGCAGATTAACCTGCAGGCATTTGAGCTGCTATATATATATATATATACTAGATACGTTGGCGTGACGACACGCTACGCAAGCTATTGTTTTGTAAACGATTGTTTTATGGCAAACGGCAATAGTTTTTCTTAGCTGGTGTTTAGCATATTTAATATGCTTATTTTGTTTGTTGAGTTATCTATTCGTTAGGGTATGCGTATTAATTTAGCTAGCAAGAATTATTAGACTGTACTAAGTAAACAAGGTTGTTTTGTATGGTACTATAAGGAAACCAGAAAGGTGTTATTAAAATGTGTTTGAATTATGCCGCCTTTTTCAAGTTGGTAAAATAGATAGCAAGGTATGTAAGATGAGGAAAGAAGCATGCGGTTTATATCTGTAGAATGGAAGTGTAAGTGTATGTAATGTAAAACAAACTGTAAAACGACCTGGAATAAAAAAGGGACAACATTTGTAATACGCAGCAATAAATAGATGGGTATGCACTGTATTTTGTACCAAAAGGAAATATAAAAAATGACTTTGAACTGGAAGGCTGGTTTTGTATAATGTAATGGCGCATTGAATAAATAGAAACGGAGAGAGTATTTGCTGGAGATTAAAGTAGGTACCATGTGAATAGAAATATTAGGAAATGTCTAAAGAAAAGCAAGGTGAGTACTCTAAAATTAGAAGGAAGATGATTGCAGTTTGATAATATATGAGGTAGTAAGTTTTTAGAAAGCACATTTGTGGAACACGAGAAGAAGCAAATATGATGGATAAAACTAAAGCAAAAAAGAATATTCGGTATGAAAATTAGAGAAAAACTTAATGTGTAGATAACAAGAGGATACCTTTAATTTGAGTTTGTTTGTTGTAATATATAAATGTAGGTTACCAATTTTGTAGCACAATGTATTGCGCGATCTAGTATTGTAGACCAGAAAGCTATATGTTTCTCTAAAAGCATTATGCTCTTCAACTAAGAAAATGCACTGTTTGAAACTGCGTATAAGTCATGCTATGCGATATAGTTTAGCAAGGTATGTAAAGGCGCTATTGTATAG
This sequence comes from Melocanna baccifera, assembly GCA_036346265.1. NCBI lineage: Eukaryota > Viridiplantae > Streptophyta > Magnoliopsida > Poales > Poaceae > Melocanna > Melocanna baccifera. Next base: position 19,229,939 of record CM070704.1, on the reverse strand, counting down.
CACGAGTAAACTGGGGACATCATGGTAGAAACTTAAATAAAAAAACAATGTATAGCATAACTATAAACAAGAAGGAAGTATCTATTGAAATTCAAGGAAAGTACCTTAGGAATAGAAGGAATAAAAGCTGATGATAGCAAACTAAGTCGAACACTATAAAGCTAGAAGGAAGACAATTGCGCCTCAATAATGTAGCATCCAGTGAGTTTTTTGAAAAGGGTCCTGTATAACAGCACAAGAAGAAAACATGATGAAAGAAATAAAGGTAAGGAAGAATGTATGATACTAAATCTGGCGAAAAACTTAATTTACAGGCAGTAAGAACCATAAGCTAATTTTAGCTGGTTTTTTAAATGCATAAATATATCTCTATAGTTCTGTAATGCAGTATATTTTGTGTTTTACAACTGTAGGACGCATGTTTGAACATATTTCTAAAACAACTATGTCTACTAATGAAGGAAACGTAGTATTTGGAAGTGTTTGTAAATTGAGATGCTCTAAAAGAAAGGGCTATTTGAAGAAACGGAAGTGGAAGAAAAGTTTTTATGAATAGAAGAGCAGAAGAGAAGAGAGGGAAGAGCGCGACAGGAATCGAAGCTAAGGAAGAACACATGTAAATGCAGAAGGGGTTAACTAAGCGAGTATCCTAACTAATTTGTAATGAAGTTAAGCGTGCAAATCGTATAGAAGGAGAACTGTAGATTTTTTTTGACTAATAACATATGGTAGGAATAAAAAAGCGATTGCAAGTAAGGAGCCCTGTAGGTATTCCATCTATAGGAGCATCCATGGTAAAAAGATGTGCGGCCAAAATGTAATCATGCCACCGGATAATACAAAGGATCATGTGAGAAGGTCCATATCATTGTGTGATGAATCATTTCCAAATTTGTTGAGTTAAAGTTTTATTTTTTTTTGCAAAATTTAGATTTCTTCAGTGGAAACTCGTAACGTCTCAAAATTGTCACGCACATACATATACAACAGGAAGTACGATTAGATTATATATAACTTAGTTTTTCCAAGCAAAACATGCATCTTCGTCGTGATATAATGGTGGCGTCTTGAGCTATATATAAAAGGCGCAAGCCAGCGGTCTAGCTTAAGGCATCGCACTAGCTACTTATTCACATGCAAGTGATTTGATTCATTGAAACCACCTAGATAGCTAGCTAGTTAATTTGTTCAGCGACAGATAAAAAAGCAAGCAAATTAGAGGCAGCCATGGCTCAGGTGCTAGCGATGCACTATGACGATGAGACACAGGCAGCAGCAGTACCATCAGTGTACTATTCTCTCGTGCTGATGGTGTGCCCTCTGATTCTCCTCCTGCTCATGACCATCCGCTTCGCGACGACCAGCACGAGCAGAGGAGCAGGCAAGCTGCTGAACAAGCTACCTTCGCCTCCATGGAAGCTCCCCGTGATCGGTCACCTTCATCACCTCGTTGGCTCCCTCCCGCACGTCTCCCTCCGCGACCTCGCCGGGAAGCACAGCCATGACGGCCTCATGCTCCTCCGCCTCGGCACCGTGCCGACCCTCATCGTGTCGTCCCCTCGCGCAGCACAGGCCGTCCTGCGCACGCACGACCATGTGTTCGCATCCCGGTCCTACTCCGCCGTCACCGACATCCTTTTCTACGGCTCATCCGATATCGCCTTCTCCCCCTACGGCGAGCACTGGCGCCAGGTCAAAAAGATCGCCACCACGCACCTCCTCACCGTCAAGAAGGTCCGATCCTACCGACGAGCCCGCGAGCAAGAGGTAATCGATCGATATCTATATTAATTTTAATTATATGTCCGTGCATGCATGCCTATCGATCACTACTGTAATTAACTTGATCATGCACTGTGATGGATGACTAATGATCGACAGGTGCGGTTGGTCATGGCCAAGATCCGCGAGGCAGCCGCAGCGAGCACGGCGATAGACCTTAGCGAGCTGCTCAACTCGTTCACCAATGACATCGTGTGCCACGCCGTGTCGGGCAAGTTCTTTAGGGAGGAAGGCCGGAACAAGTTGTTCCGGGAGCTAGTCGAGGCGAACTCAATGCTCATCGGCGGGTTCAACCTGGAGGACCACTTCCCGAGCTTGGGGAGGCTGGACGTGGTGAGGAGGGTGGTGTGCGCCAAGGCCGAGAAGGTGAAGAAGAGATGGGATGAGCTGCTCGACAAGCTCATTGACGACCATGTCGCCAAGCCATCGATGCTGCAACACCAGCGCGATGATGAAGGAAGCGACTTCATCGATGTGCTGCTCTCTGTTCAACAAGAGTACAGCCTCAGCAAAGACAATATTAAAGCACTATTGGTGGTAATTATATAGTATTTTTCTATACAATATAGATCTAGCAGCTACAATATATAGGGTATATCATGCATATATGTACGTACACATGGGCAGGACATGTTCGAAGCCGGCACGGACACATCATTCATAGCGTTGGAATATGCAATGGTTGAGCTCATGCAGAAGCCCCATCTCATGGCCAAGCTACAAGCCGAGGCAAGGAGAAGTGGACAGGGAAAGGAAATATTTACCCAAGATGACCTGATGATCGGTAGTACGCCCTACCTAAAGGTGGTCATCAAGGAGACGCTCCGGCTCCACCCCCCGGTGCCGCTCCTCGTGCCCCACCTCTCCATGGCCGACTGCGACGTAGAGGGATACACGATACCCTCTGGGACGCGTGTCATCGTCAACGGGTGGGCTCTAGGTAGGGATCCAAGCTGCTGGGAGATGGCAGAGGAGTTCATGCCGGAGCGGTTCATGGAGGGTGGTGGCAGCGCGGCTATCGACTACAAAGGAAACGATTTCCATTACTTGCCGTTTGGGACCGGGCGAAGAATATGCCCAGGAATAAACTTTGCGATCGCCACTGTCGAGCTCATGCTGGTGAACCTCATGTACCACTTCGACTGGGAACTACTGAAAGGGTCGGTGATCGATACGACGGAGTTGTTTGGGGTGACGGTGCACCGGAAGGAGAAGCTCCTCCTTGTCCCGGCACTGCCGCAAGATTAATAATAAATCGGTCTCTCTCGCGTGCGCCTGCAGCACAGCAGGGCATATGGACCGTCCGCTGGCTACTTGTCACATTCCTAGCAAGCTGGTATTACTACGGTGGACTGTCTCGCTTGTTACATGTAAGAATATATAAATAATACATGCAGTATTGAAACCTTGATGATCAGATGTGTGCATGATTTGCCAAACCTACTGTAACAATCTGCTGCATTATGGCAACGGCTAGCTCTACCGAACCGTCATTGTAGAGAAAATCGTGCGAAGAAGAAGAAATACATCATTTTATTAACTAGCGTGGCGACCCATGCATCTGCACGGCCATCATTTTAAAGGAACTACGACACTGTTCTTTTGCGGTTTCTAAAAGTCGTTTTTGGATTTTGCTATAGTAACTAACTTTTAAACGAAGTATTTTTAAAAAATAGGGTCTACAAGTTAATTGTAGTACACATTAAAAAACTAATATCTGTACCATCAAAAATCGCAAACGAGTATCTCTCTTTCCGCAATCTCTGTCGCAAACAGCCAAAAAGCCATCAGCCGCAGCCAAAAAGAACAAACCCACATATGGATAACAAAGAGTTGCATATCACATTAAAGAATTCAAATATTAGAATCATAGGACATTATCAATTTGATTTAATTTTTATGTTTCTAGAGTTGGTTTCATTCATGATATTAATGTGTAGCAATATATGTTAAAAACAAATAATATAGATTATGTAACATTCCAAAATTCTCGAAACCAGTATAATTATTTTAAAAGTCACCCTTTATGCATTTTTGGGCTTTTTCAAAATTTCCAGCAGTTATTTATTATGTTTTCTTAATTTTTAGCAACTAAAAATGAAAATTTGAAATTAATTAAAACTTGTTCAGAGCGTAGCAATAATTTAATTAGGTTGTCAATATTCTAACGTTCATCCCCAAAAATTTCCATAGTTTTTAGAGTTGGTTTGCTCATTTAAAAAAAAATTAAAACTTGATTCTTGGGATTATTCAAATCTGAAAATAATTTCAATTCGAAATCCATTCTCAGGCCATATCTCCGACCTTGGCCCAGCCCATATTTTGTTTTGGCCCAACTTCTATAACATCTAAAATTCTAGGAAGTTCAAAAATAAGTAAAATTTAAAACTTTTTGCTTGCATCTTATTTTCTTGGCTTTTGATTGAAGTTTCTTTGAATAAATAATTTGTAAACATTAATTTTGGAAATAAATGTTCAATCATGGATGAAATTCAAATTGAATTAAAAATTAAGTCTGAAAGAGATGATCCATAAAGTGGCAAAGGAAAATTTACAGTAAAAAACCATTTAAAAATTCAACAATAGGTTCTTGGTGCTGGAAATAAAAATTTGAACATTTTTTTTAACATGTTTCTAAAATTTACCAAATCAAAATAGCATTTTTTAATGAAAATAGTGACCTCTGAAGAATTTTTGATAAAATTCTAAAATAGATAAAATCTTACAAAAAATACACAAGTTCTACACTGCGTCAGGAGCTTCCCCCAAAAAGTTTTATAATTTTTGGAGTTGACTTGCTAATTTTAAAAACTTGAAGTTGAATTCTAGAGTTAATTCAATTCAAAAACTAAATCTAAAATCCTAATTACACCAGGCCTATACAGTAAATTGACCCAACCCATTTTCTTCTTTCGACCGAGGCCGCCTCTCATTCCACAAAGCATGTTTTCTCTTCTAGAAGACATACTCCTATGAATGTGCCATCTCTCTCTCTCTCTTTGTCATCGACACCTTGGACCCACCTACTAGTTCCCTGTTGGGACCCGGAACAACAACTCCGAGCCCCTCTGTGTAAATCGCACTATCCCAGGAAAAGCTAGTGCACACAGGTTTAACAGCAATGTATATCATGCAAAAATAACCACGAGATATTATTAAATGAAAATACAGCCTTAAGGCCAAGTCTTACAATAAGGGCACAAGGCCAACAAAATAAACAAAAACAGCGGAAAGATAGTAAAGGTGGCGGCACGGCCATCCGGCCTCACAGCGCGAATGACCGTAGGACGCGCCCTACGCCATTCGCTCGTGGAGGCTGGATGGGCCGTGGCCGCCACCTTTACTATCTTTCCGCTGCTTTTGTTTATTTTGTTGGCCTTGTGCCCTTATTGTAAGACTTGGCCTTAAGGCTGTATTTTCATTTAATAATATCTCGTGGTTATTTTTGCATGATATACATTGTCGTTAAACTGTGTGCACTAGCTTTTCCCGAGATAGTGCGATTTACACGAGGGGCTCTGAGTTGTTGTTCCGGTCCCGACAATAATGGTATCGAGCAACAATGACTCTAAGACGTGACCTTAGCTAGAGACCAACTTTAAGGATATATTTTAATAAGAAATGCCCCTTTTAAATTATCCCTTCCTTTTCTCAATCTCTTTACCAAAACCGATTACTAACTCCTCTCCCCTTCCAAATTTTAGATGGAGCAACCCACACGCGTCTCCCATGGAACCTTTGTTGGACTCTTCGCAGATGATCCAGACAACCTCATGCAAGAGCTCAACTTCCGCCTGCACTCTCTACCAAGGATATGTTGGCATGTATGGAGACGAGGAACGCTGGAGGGTAGAAGTGAAGATCTTCAGAGATTTCAGAGCAAACGGAGCCATTTACGTGTTCAACGCACCCCTACCTCGGGCCACCTTCTTCGACGGAGTACAGGATGCAGCCCAAGAGGCCATTCGCCACCGCGAACATCTACGCCGAGACTTGTCGCGCACCGATTTTCGCTACTTCCCCATGAAGACCCCTCTGTGGGCTGCCAGCGACTTCTCGTCTACAGAGTATGAGAGCAACCCCCGCCTCATACGACTGGTGGAGTTCACCAAGTCCATGGATCACATGTACCAGACCACCCTGGACGAGCTGCACACCGCACAGCAGAAGCTCCGCGCACGCGAAGAAGAACTTGCCGAGCTCCGTGCTGAAGATGCAGGTTCCACTGATTCCGGGCCTTTTCCGAGGAGGCTCGAGCGCAGCGCTAGTGTGTAGACAACCCCGAATCTTAGAACGCTATCCGTGAGCTGTAGTCCTTTGTAAACAGCCACGAGACTATTATAATAAAATAAAAAGTTTTGTTTGGCTCTTATTCGTGTTTTCCTTGCTCTTGTGTGTTGTTTTGGTGGGATTGTTACTAGAACCTTTCCTTTAGTTCTCTCTAAATCAAAGCCTCAATAGATGGTGAACACAAGAAGGAACTCCAAAGATGGACAACGCCAACCCCGAGCACAAGGAAGCGGTCGCTCCGATTCCACCACCCCGCCAAAGCAGCGGGATCGATCGGGCACAATTGATGGCCAATCAAAACCGCTTGATCCAATCGTTAGCTCAGACGATCAACAACCCTCAGGCTCATCATCAACCTGCCCAAGTACCTCCCAATCGTCTTTCTGAGTTCCTGGAGGATCAAGCCACCCACCTTCGCCGGCAGTCTGAGAACCGATGGACGCCGACGATGGCTCAGTCGATTGGCAAGAAGCTGGACATACTGCAGTGCACTGATCGGGAGCGAGTCCTGTTCGCCTCCCACCAGCTGAACGGGCCCGCGTCTCAATGGTGGGATACTTTCACCGCTTCGCACGCCAACCCGCAGACGGTGACGTGGAACAAGTTCGAGCAAAACTTTCGCAAAGCTCATATCCCCACCGGCACCATGGCATTGAAGAAGAAGGAGTTCAGGTCTCTGCGCCAAGGAAATCGTACTGTCAATGAATACGTGCAGAAGTTTAACCAACCGCCCGCTATGCGCCGAAGATGTGGCTTCCGGCGAAGCCAAGCAAGAAAGGTTCATGGAAGGCTCGAATGACAACATATCGAGATACCGTGATATCGGTGACTATACTGACTTCCACCAGCTAGTCAGTAAGGCCATCCGCCAGGAGGGCAAACACATGAAAATGGAGACTCGGAAGAAAAGGATGGCGGACCAGAGGAACAACTCTGGAGGGTCTTTCAAGAATCGCAGTACTCCTCCGCACTCAAACAAGTTCAGACCCTAGGGCAGCAACTTCAAGAACCAGTTAGGCAGGTTCAAGTCTTCCACCAGCCACCCGCCGTTTCAGGCCAACCGCCAGCAGTTCCAAAGCAACCGCACCCCAACGACCGGTGGCCAGGTGCAGAAGAGCAGTCCGCCAACGGACGGACTAACCTGCTACTACTGCAAGGAACCAGGGCACTTTGCCAAGGCGTGCCCCAAGAAGATTCAAGCGGCAACAACTTCAGGAGCCTCCGGAAGTTAGAACCAGGGCCAGCAAAAGCCGCAGACCTTCATCAAGGGGCAAGTGAACCACGTGACAGCAGAAGAAGCCCAGGCTGCACTAGATGTCGTGCTAGGTATGTTCCTTGTCAATTCAGTACCCGCATCAGTTCTTTTCGATTCCGGAGCATCACATTCATTTGTGTCAAAAACTTTTGTGGATAGACATGGGTTGGGCATGGTAACTCTTAGTAACCCCATGATAATTCACTCCCCGGGAGCAGAAATGAGAACAGGGACCTTGTGCCTGAAAGTAGAACTGCTCATAGATGGAACCCGATTCCTAGCCGACCTTTTGGTCTTGAAATCGCAAGGATTAGATGTCATTCTCGGAATGAATTGGTTAGCCAAGAACCAAGGTCAGATCGATTATGCTACCAGATCCATCACCCTCACCAATGACCAGGGCATAGAAGTGATCTTCTCTCCTCAGATCCCGAAGGCAGAAGAATGTGCCCTTTTCCATCTTCAAGTCTTGGAGGAAGTGCCGATCGTACGGGAATACCCAGATGTTTTTCCCGAGGAACTACCAGGGATGCCACCGGATAGGGAAATCGAGTTTGTGATTGACCTAGTCCCAGGCACCGCCCCGATTTCCAAGAGACCATATCGGATGCCTGCTAACGAGTTAGCAGAATTGAAGAATCAACTCAAGGAATTAGAAGACAAAGGGTATATCCGACCCAGTTCGTCACCTTGGGGAGCACCCGTCCTATTCGTCAAGAAAAAGGACGAGAGTTTGAGCCTATGTGTGGACTACAGAGCACTCAATGACGTCACCATCAAGAATAAATACCCCCTCCCCAGGATTGATGACCTGTTCGATCAGTTGAAAGGAGCCGGTGTCTTCTCCAAGATTGATCTGCGATCAGGATACCATCAGCTGAAGATTCGTGAAGAAGACATTCCCAAAACTGCCTTCTCCACCAGATATGGACATTATGAGTTCACGGTCATGTCATTTGGACTGACCAATGCACCAGCCTACTTCATGAGCATGATGAACAGTGTGTTCATGAAATACTTGGACAAGTTCGTAGTAATCTTCATCGACAACATCCTCATCTACTCCAAGAATGAAGAAGAGCATGAGCAGCACCTCAGGATCACCCTAGAAAAGCTTAGAGAGTATCAGCTTTTCGCCAAATTCAGTAAGTGTGAATTCTGGCTAAAAGAGGTTGCCTTCCTCGGACATATTGTAACAGCCGAAGGAATCGCTGTAGATCCTTCCAAGGTAGAAGCAGTAATGGAGTGGAAGCCACCAAAGTCCGTAACTGAAGTCAGGAGCTTTCTTGGACTTGCGGGTTATTACTGTCGGTTCATAGCAGGATTCTCGTACAATAACAGCTACCAAGCCAGTCTGCAGATAGCACGATTCAATCTGGGTAATCGTAGACAGATTGACGAAAGTGGCTCACTTCATACCGGTCAAGACCACTTATTCAGGAAGCAAGTTGGCTGAGCTGTACATGTCTCGAATTGTGTGCCTGTATGGCGTACCTAAGAAGATAGTGTCAGATCGAGGTAGTCAGTTTACTTCTCGATTTTGGCAAAGGCTGCATGAAGAATTGGGTAGTAAGCTCGGTTTGATGCGCTTACCATCCCCGCATGACGGTCAAACAGAAAGAGTTAATCGATACTCGAGGATATGCTAAGGGCTTGTACGCTGGATTTCGGGAACAGCTTGGGACCGTTCAACGCCTATGCGGAATTCTCGTACAATAACAACTACCAAGCGATCTGCAGATGGCACCCTTCGAAGCCTTGTATGGTCGAAAGTGCAGGACCCCCTTGCTGTGGGATCAGCAAGGTGAACCCCAAGATGCTAGACCAAACCTGCTGCAAGACGCAGTAGATCAAGTGAAGAAGATCAGAGACAGACTAAAGATAGCCCAGTCTCGACAGAAGAGCTATGCGGATAATCGTCGTCGAGACCTGACCTTCGAGGTCGGCGACTACGTCTATCTTAGAGTATCCCCACTCAGAGGTGTGAAAAGGTTTCAAGTTAGAGGGAAGCTAGCACCACGATATGTGGGCCCTTTCAAGATTCTGGACCGAAGAGGTGCAGTCGCATATCAGTTAGACTTGCCGCCAAGCATGTCAGGGGTGCACAATGTCTTTCATATCTCATAGTTAAAGAAGTGCCTCCGAGTACCCACAGAGCAAGCCGCACTGAAAACCTTGGACCTCTAGGATGACCTCACCTATCAGGAGCAACCAATCAGGATTCTCGAGACAGCAGAACGTCAGACCAGGAGGAAGACCATCAGATTCTGCAAAGTTCAGTGGAGCAACCACACCGAAGACGAAGCCACCTGGGAGCGAGAAGAAGATTTAAAGACCAGCCATCCCCATCTCTTTTGCTAGCCAGTGCAAATCTCGAGGGCGAGATTTCCATTAAGGGGGGTAGGTTTGTAACATCCCAAAATTTTGTTCCTTTATTGAAAATCAAGTCTGGAATTTATTGGATTTTCTGGAGTTATGTTAAAGTCCTGATTTGAGAAAAATTATAAACTTTAATTTATAAAAGTTAAAAATAAATTTATTGCATTACTTAAAGTCAAAACAAATGCATTTCAGCTTCCTAAAGTCAAACATGAGATTATATTAATTTTTCCAGATTTTAGAAAGAATTAAAACCTTCCCTTTTAAAAATCAAATTGTACCTTTGCAAATTATACTTGTTAAAATGAGTGGAAAATATTTTTATTAAGTCTAGAATAGCTCCAGATAGTTCTCTGAATTTTTCTGGATTTTTCAAAATTTATTTGGTATTTTTCTGAGTTTTCTAAAGCTTAATAGCCTTTCTGGAAATTCAAAAAAAGAAAGAAAATCCTAAAACCCCTCGGGCCGACAAGTGTCGCCCATCGGAGCCTCTCCGCCCGCCGGATCCCCCCTCAGCCGTCCGATCACTTTTAAACCCTCTCCCCGCCTTCCCTCCCTCCGCGTGCGACGCGTGTCGCGCATCGGACCGTCCACTCCCGTGCCGGATTTAATCCTCGCCTCCCGCACCAACTTACCGCTTCACCGCTCCCCTCTCTGCTCCTGCCGCCACGTGGTTCGATCGGGACCGTTCGTCGTTGTCGGATTCTATCCCGGCCGTCCGCGTTCACTTAACCCTCCGCCCGAAACCCCAACGTCTCAGATCAAGTCTCTCTTGCCGGATGGGATCTCAGCCGCACCTCCTCACTTACCCCTTCGCGCATCATCCGACGACCCCGATTCCCCCCCTCCTGCCACGCGTCGCTAATTGAACCACCGCCCGATTTCTTTCCCGTTTTTCTCTCTCGCTGACCGGTGGGCCCTCCGTGTCAGCTCCGTCTTCCCCGCCCCCTTTCCTTTCTTCCTCGCGCGATCTCCGCCCGCTGCCGCCATTGAAGCCGCGAACCGAAGCTTTTAAAGCTTTGGTTTCCTTCCGAATTGATGCCCCGCGCCGACAGCAAATAGCCATTGCACCTCCACCGCGTCCATTGCGGGCATAATCGCGCGTAATTGCAGCCGTTACCACCGTCGCGATAAACCTCCCCGCCCGTTGCACTCCGGCGGAATTCGCGCGGCCGTTACCCTCCTCCCTAACCTATAAAAGAGGTGCCCCGAGGTCCCTCTACCCACACCGCCACCCCTCGTGCCTCCAATTCGCGAATTTGAGCTTCGGAACCCCCCCTGCGCTTGTTTCTCCCCGCCGGCCATCAGCAACTCCGGCGAGCAATCGCCGCCGCCTCGAGCTTCCCCGCTTCTCGCTGGTGCCTCCCCGACCTTGCTGGTGCCCAGGCGAACACCGGCGACCTCTCCCCCGAGCTGCTGCGTCGCCGGAACCTCTCCGCCGCCGTGAACCCTTCTCCGATCGCCGCCCCTCTCCGGTCATCCACGGCCTCCGCGCAAGGTACCGATGCACTCCTCGCGTTCTCCTCGTCATTTTGATACCCTCGGCCGGCGCCGCCGCTCACTGGAGCTCCGGCGACCATCGGGCCCCGAGCGCCGCCGCCGTCGGGCCACGCCGGCCGTCCGACGTCGGCGCTTGCTTGCAGCGGTGGCGGCCGTCGGCGCCACGCCGCGCCACTCGCCGCCGCCGCCACCTCGCGCGCGTGCCGCCACGTCGGCATAAAGCCGTGACGTGGCAGCCACGCGGCGACCACGCGGCAGCCCTGTGGCGCCACGTCAGCGCCACCCCGCTCCCCGCGCGCCAGCCTGCCACCTCACCCCTCCCTCGGGTCCGTGGACTCGGTCCACAACACCCGGGCCTACCTATCAGCCTCTGCCCGAATATATTAATCCTAGGGCTGACGTCATAATCTGTGATTTCTTTTAGAAAAATAATTCGTGCTGACGTCATAAATCCTTTTCGGTTTAAAAATAAATCCAGAAAATACCCTTTTTCTTTTATTTTGAATTTAAACTTTGGAAGGCTATAACTTTTGCATTTTAACTCCAAATTGACCGATTCAAATTTCGAAATTTTTCTAAAATCATGATCTATCCATTTCTGGAATAATTTTGAAATTTATTTAAATTTTGTTTGAATATATTTTATAATTCCAAGGTTTAAATTTAAATTAAAACTTCCAATTTCTTTTAAAAGCCTCAATTCCTTTTTAAAAATTGTTGACCCACATCCAAAATTCAAAAATTCTGTCACCCAGTTTATTTTATAATTCTTGGAAGTTGTTTGGATTTTATTTGAATTTTGTTTTGAATTTACTTTGAATTGATTCTTTCGTTAGATATTGACGATTCCGGAGAGTTTGAGTTCGACGAATCGCAGCAAGACTTCGATCAAGGTAAGTTACACCTTTGACCATATTGAACCCAGTATTTTAAATACAATTATGTTGTTTTACTGTATATGCATGCGTATTTCTACTCAATTTAATTTTAAAATTTAGTTTAAACTTTAGTTATACCCATGATCCTTTGATTATAGCCCATTTGAATTTCCAATTCATACACCTTGTCACCCTAGCTGAAAACTAGTTAGTACCATAGTACCGACTAGAAAATTTTGTAGAAATGCATAGCCTGGCTTAGTATAACTGTAGGTGGGATGAATCTTTCACATGAGATGTCAGTTTTAAAATAAAACTTTGACTTCGGAGAGTCAAGGATGGTTTATGGAAATTATTTAAAAATGAAAATAGAAAACATGTTTTGGACTTAGGCTAATGGTTAGGTGGTGGGTGCCAGTATGCCTCGTGTTTGGTGACACCTGGTTGATTATCGGGCACGGGGGTATGTGGTTGAGCCTAAATCAACTTAAGGACCGTTTCTGTGAATTATTTTACGAAGTCACTTCGTACTACCACAAGTCCGGTATGGGACGGATCTGGCTAAGTAATTTGTGAAGTTCCAAACATAGTCTCGCTATAGGCTGAATGTGAGCGCGGCGTAGGCTGTGGGAAGTCTCACATGGCACCAGAGGGGGCTCCAACTCGTGGATTCGAGTTGTGGTGAAACCTTAGTGGCGGCGTGATTATGTTGGCTATGAATCATCGGAACAGCCTTGTCATGAACTCTCCGTCGCACACCTAAGGCAGTGTGTTGATCGCGTGGCTCAAGTGAGAGGGAATGCCTTGTGGGTAAAGTTGTACACCTCTGCAGAGTTAAAAACCTATCTAGATAGCCATGTCCACGGTCATGGACATGCTGAGTAAAGTTGTCACAGATTAGACTTGGATTTTATAAACTTGGTTTTTGAGCAAACAAATAGCAGTCTTGGTTCTGGTCCGGGTGGATTCCCGTGGATAGGTTAGTGTGGGTTGGAGCCTACACTAACGATAATACTTGTTAAAAACAATGTTTCATATACTGTATTAAAATTCAGCTTTTTGTATTTACGTTATTATATTTAATTCAAATATTGCTTTCCGCACATTGCCCTATTAAGCTTTCCTTTGAAATCCCTTATGCATGCATCAACTCTGTTATAATTCCTGGTGTAACTTGCGTAAGCATTTACTTGCTTACCTTGGGAGTACTTCTGTACTCACCTTGCTAAATCTGTTGCCGGACTTGAGGCGACTACGACGGTGAGGACTACTTCAATAGTAGGACGCGTCTTCTGATCATTCGCTGTGGGAGGTCGGATGGGTGTCCGCCACCTTTACTATCTTTCCGCTGTTTTTGTTTATTTTGTTGGCCTTGTGCCCTTATTGTAAGACTTGGCCTTAAGGCTGTATTTTCATTTAATAATATCTCGTGGTTATTTTTGCATGATATACATTGCTGTTAAACCTGTGTGCACTAGCTTTTCCTGGGATAGTGTGATTTACACAGAGGGGCTCGGAGTTGTTGTTCCGGGTCCCGACATTCCCTCTCTTCCCGGCGCCTCTTCAATACATAAGGAAAGAAGTAGTTCTGGCTGATGTTCTCCTCTACTCGGGTAAGGTTTACCTCCTCATCCTTCTTCTTGCTTCGGCAATTAGAAGCGTAGTGCCCATACTTGTCGCAGTTGAAACATTTTATATGACTACATCACTCCGATGTGTAGTGACCGAATTTATTACAGTCAAAACACTTGATATGTGACTTATCATGGAAACTATCACCACTGTCTTGCCCAGCTTTGTCTTCACAGCCACCTCTACCATCTCGACCACTCTGTCCACCTCACCATGCCAATGCTCGCGGCTGCTTGATGAGCCATGACCGTCTCTTTGATCTCCCTTTACTAGCAATGTCTGCTGGTTATATGACTAAAACCCTTACTTAGTACGGGACTGAAACCCCTTCAGTAGCTCCTCGTGTGCCTTGAGAGAGCCGGTGATCTCCTCGATCTTCTTTTTGTCAAGATCGTTGGATTACATGAGCGTGGTGATGACAAGTATGTACTTCTCTAGTAGCATGCATAGGTATTTTTTACTACCATAGATTCCTCCATCTTATAACCAAGAGAGTTAATCTGATTGTACAGTGAAGTCAGCTTATCGACGAACTTATCCACCGACTGTGTCTCTCCCATCTGAAGATTCTCGAATTTGTTCCCTAAATTCTGGAGCCGTACCTCCTTAACACGATCAACTCTCTCGTACATCTTCTGAAGCGTCTCCCATGCTTCTCATGCTTCTCCTTCTCGATTAGTTGAAGCATCATCGACTCTGGTACAGCTTAGTAGATGATAGTTAGAGCCACCTGATTCACCTTGTTATTCACCTCCTTGTCCTTCCCCTTCAAATCGACTGCACCGCAGACTTCCTGGGCATGCATGTTTGCTTTCATCTTCATTGCCCATACCAAGTAATTATCGGTCGTCAGGAGAGGGTACTAGAGAGAGATCAACCCACCCCGGACACTCGAAGTCAACCCTTCTCCCATGTTCTTCAGGCTCCACCAAGATTAACAGGTTCTGATATTACTTATTGGAATTTTTCTTTGATTCTTCATTCTGACCGCTCCGACCAACGTGGCCCTGCGACTCTTGTACACAATAATGGAAGACCTTGCCTTTGCTGCCTGTACATGAAAAGACTAGCAACACTTGCAACACCTTTGCTCCTACTGTCTTTACGCAGCGGTCGAAGTGCCAGCGGCGATGTTAGCATCGGCCATCTGACCACCTGTGCAGTCGTCGTAGTCGACACGAGGAGCCGGTCTAGACGTCAGCGTCGACGGAAACAGAGTTATTGCATTTTTTTTGTCAAATATAAAGGAAATTTGTAATCATTTCATATCACATGTGTGCCTAGCTTGGTCTTGGAGGTCTTGGGTTCGAACCTTGAAGCTGCGTTTTTACCATTCTTTTGTTTGAACTTAAAAAAGAAATTCAAATTTTGATTTGAAAATTTTTGGCCTAAATTGACCACCCTGGTAAAATTTGAAAACCCTGTACGTGACATCTGTACCCGTGTATCGGTGTATGCATGTTACCGGCCGAATCGTTGTGTCCTGAAATGCATGTAGCGGCCGCGCGTGGCCCCGACGAGTACAGGCGCCGGCCTCGGATTGTTGTGAGAAATGGGGTTCTCGAGGCACCGCTCAATTTAGTTTCTGATTTTTGCTTTACAGAATAACTGAGGGCTTCGTTTCCCGCTCTCTCTCCTGTGCAATCAATGATATACCTCAGTTTTTCTAATCTTACTAAAGGTCAGGCTTAATATTTTTTATTCTATACTACTGTCCACTAGCTAGCTGGTACACGTTAAATTATTTGATATCGATCTCGACATAAAATAGAACAAGTGTACATGATTTTTTAAAAAATAAAAATGCACTAGCTAATCAATGAACAAAAAAGAATAAGGGCAAAGTCGATGCATGTTGGAACGTCTGTGGCACTGGTCGGCAGATGAGGCGTCGTCTCTAACTCGAACAAAATTTCCGAGTAAATTTTACAAAATCATACTTATCCTTATAAAATTATTAGAAAACTATATTTTAAAAACTAGTTTCACAAAACCATAATTATTCTTACCAATTATCTCAAAGAACTACACTTTGTGAGCTGCATGAATATCACAAATCAGGGGTTGAATGCCGTTTTAAAAGTAATCCGAGGTTAACAAAGGTTAGTATGGTCTGAACCCTCTTGCAAGTCTTAAAGATTAATTCAACTACTTTAAGTCTTGGAATTATACCGAGTACTGATGTATATACTTGGCTATGTCCAGTTGAATTTTGGACCGTGCGACTGTGTGAGGTGTGAGAGCTGTGATTGTGACTTGCTACGTCTTGCAGGTTAGTAGTTACTACTTGTTTGCTAAACCGCAGCTAGCCCAGGTCACCCTGTGATTTAGTTTAATTTGCTTGTTAACTACTAATGTAGTTACATTTTTAATATATATTATAATTGATTGATCCTTATAAGCGCGATATATATGGTTTATGTTAGATATAAAAATTGGAAAACTACCATCTTTCCCCACCATACTATGCTCAGGTGAGAAATTGATTAATATATAGGTAGTCCTTATCAATCAATCAGTTAATTAGTCGTATCCACAACGCAAGCAATTAATGCAATTTTGTGCCTTATACCAGCCTTATACCATGTACAAGGAGATCTGCGCAATATTTGACTCAGATATAGTTAGGCTAATCTTTTTCCTACTGTTCAAAGCATTGATTAATGTATAGTTAGTCCTTATCAATCAATCAGTTAATTAGTCGTGTCCACAACGCAAGCAATTAATGCGCAATTTTGTGACTTATCACATGTACATCAAGATCTACGCAATATTTGACTCATTTCGCTCATTTTAGCGATGGTTTCTGACTTTTGACTGAAATTTTATTGTAGCTGATTTTTTTACTGTAGTTGATTTGGTTTTTTGGACATAATTAATTTTAAAAAATGTAAAAATAAAAAAACATGTTAACAAAGGAACATGGGAAAAAAAGAAAATACAAAAAAGCCTAAAATATCTAAAAAATTTCAGAAAAAGATGAAATACTGAATAGTGAAAAAAAACAGAAGCTAGAAGCGGAAGCCGAAACGAATAGGGCCTGGCTAATTCTTTTTCCTACTGTTCAAAGCATTGATTAATGTATAGTTAGTCCTTAGGCGAGTACACCTACACAAGTTATTCCATACGAGTTACAACTACACATATTATATGGAGCTACGCAGCTCCGTACAGGGAGCTACGTTTTGTTGCAGTGGATGCAGGCCACAGGGGTGGATCCATATTGCATCGATCGCCATGGTTTTTTACATCAAGTTAATTCTTAAACAATCCGATGGTCAGTTATAGTCAATTTTCACTACTCACGAATTTTGAAGAAAAAAAATCTTTTCGATCTGCCACCTAGAAGGAATCAATCTGGTGGTAGAATTCCAATAGCGGCTGAACTATATGCGATTTGTGCATAGTTTTTGTCCCTTCTGAAAATGGTACTCCGTAAATCCAACAGAGCTGATTGATCTTGGATTCTAAAGGCTGGACAGTTAGAAATGTTAATTACTATGACTGCTCCCTCCAATCATAAACGAGTGACGCCCTAGAATGCATGTGGCAAACCATATTACTTATGATCAAAGACATTGTTTAAAAGATATGGTTTGGTTCTATGAAAATGACAAGTGAGTTTGTCGTAAAAAAAAGTTCTCATAATATTGCACTTTTACAGCTTTTTGAATATAAATTAAGAGAATTTAGTGGTCAAAGGAGCATCTTCTTGACCATAGTTATCACGGCGATATGGCAAGGCGAGGCGAGGCTTCTGACCACCTTCACACCTTTTAAGTGCCCGAGGCATGTAGCGAGGCGATGTTATACATATATGAAAACTTTTTATGGCAGCACAAATTGTCAATATGTATGAAAGCAAAGAAACAAACTGTTGTAAGAGTGAAGTTGTAAGAAGATTGTAAGTTTTTATCAATATGTCAATATGTGTAAATATGAATGGATGTTGGCAAGTTATGATTCTTTACCTTGTTGGTAATCTCCGATTTCTCCATTCTATTCTCTTCTACCAAGCAGTGTGCAGCTCTCTTATCCCCTATCCAACAGCAAGCAACCAAAGAGCAATAATTAGTAAACTGACAACAATACAACATTATGGCAGTATGGCACTGTTTGAATTACATAAGAATGGGACAGCAATGAAGTGAGAATCAAATGCTTGACATATGACACCATAAGTACAATAAAATTAACAATAACATCAGTTCATAAGAGCACCACTCTCATCCCTCAAAAGAATCTAAAAGCTCAAAACACCTATAGAGCACCACTCTCATCTCTCACAAGTCATCCATCTCATATCCATCGAATTTTGTACCATTCACATTCTCTCCATCAGTCTCTTGAGTATAATTAGGTGGAGCTTCACCATAATCATCAATATCATCGTCATCAAAATTAACATCTTCATCTCCTTCAACCACCCTTGAACGCCAAGTATACTTTACGACACCACGGTCATCACCATGATGTATTCTAGAAAGATTACGACCTTGAAGCGTACATGATGCATCAACAGCTTCATCAATATGTTCCCAAGTAATTAAGTTCATTACACCCACGGTGACCTTGAATTGGCTCGAGCAATGGGTCGGGCAATGGATCAACCTATTCACTATCCCAATCAAATTCCTCGACAACCAAAGGATCGTAACTGCTGCCTCCTTCATTACACCATTTTTCAAACCCAGCTTTCATGTTTTGGTTATACTGAACATAGACCAAATCATTCAATTTTTGACGAAGTAGCTGGTTCCCTTTTTTTTGTATGAATCTGCAAATCCAATGAAAGGAAACAAAATAAATAAATACATTCTTGGTTACAGTCAACAATCAACATACTTAGCTACAAGTTGAAGAGTTGAAAAAGAATGATTCATCAACTTGACTTACAAACTCAAAGGAACTCCAGTTACACTCACAACCGGAGGATGAACAACAAAAGAATAATGATACACTTCACAAATCTTTGTAACTCTATGGCTCAGCCACCATATGCACCCCACCAATCAACTAATATGCACGTCAAATTCAAGAAAATAACTTGTGCTAAAATTAAAATATTGAACACACTACGGCACTACGAGGATTCCTTCTTTCTTGATTTTGGATTGCTAATTGATTTGAGCAAATTTGTCTTGTTTTGGGTAGGGAAAGCTGATTTGATTTTCTTCTTCACTTGAGCCATGAATGAAGAAACCTCCGGCAAGGCGGGCTTCACATTTCCATCAACAACCCTCAGCACAACAAGTAGCGGTTGTGAAGCTCTCAAGCAATCTTCAACTAAATTCTAGAATTTTTTAGAAAGCACAATCTCGTACACATTTTTCCCTACCTCTATAGTTTCCAATTTGGCCCTAATCCAATCTTCACTAAGAAAGAGGTATCTCAAAGCATCTTTTTGTTGGTACAATCTCCGCAAAGTAAGGAAAGATGCGGTGAAACTAGTAGTTTCTTTTTTTAACTCAGAGACTATAGGGGGGAACCCCTATAGTGTAAAGAATTAAATTATAAAGAAGAAAAGTTATATACAAGTAGATTTTAAGCCCAAAAAGGGCTAAAACCCAATATCAAAGAGAATCAAGCCATGATTCCAGAAGGTCCTGAATTTCAATATTCACTCTACACATATGGAGAGTTATCTCATTACAAAAAATGGAAAACCAATCGTTTAAAGAAGGAGATTGTCCCTCGAAAACCTTTGCATTGTGCTGTTTCCAAATATTCCATGCTGTAACAATGAAAACTTCCATGAAGAGCGGATGGTGAAACTGTTGATGGGCCAATCGTTTAAAGAAGAAGATTGTCCCTCGAAAACCTTTGCATTGTGCTATTTCCAAATATTCCATGCTGTAATAATGAAAACTTCCATGAAGAGCGGATGGTGAAACTGTTGATGGGCCATTTGCAGTCTGGTAAGAATGTCAGCGTGAGGATCCCAATGAACACCGATTTTGATCCAACAAAGTTGGCTAAAGGAGCACCAAAATAAATGATGATTTGCTGTCTCATCCACCGCCAAATTGCAGAGCAAAACGAGTAGTTGTGGGTCTAACAAGATCCATCCCACATGTCTTCTCTCTTATTGAAGCAAGAAGTCTCACATGCCTATAAAGAAATGTGGTGATACGGTTGGCACACACAATAGGATTCTTAGATTCCTTAAGCTTTCTGATGTCTTTTAACATAAGATCCAAGCAATATGCAGCACAAGGTGTACAAAATAGTGTAGGAAACCTCTCCATTAGGAGCTTGCTCGCAACCTTGTAGTTAGCACCATTATCGATGGCAACTTGTACCACTTGCACTTTGCCAATGTCCTTAATTCTCTTCTCTAGCAAGTCTGCCAGCATCCTTACATCATATACTTGATTTGATGCATCAACCGACTCCAAGAAGAAAGTCCCCTCTAGATTGTTGATAAGAAAGTTAATCAAGTGGCGGCCCCTCCTATCATACATCCATCCGACATGAGCATGCATCCACATTGCTTCCAAGCCTCTTCATGCTTCTTCCTCAATTGGTCTATCTCTTTAACATTCTCATCAAGCAATGGCACTCTCAGCACATGGTAACTAGGAGGTCTATAACTAGGACCATACTACCCAACGAAATCACACATGACTTCAAAACTCCTTGAGTTTGCAGTATTGAATGGTATGCCACACTCATGGAAGAACTTGGCTACATGCATGTTCACAACATGTGTTTCTTCCTTGGTCCTCACCTTTCATTCAATGGAACTTTGAGAAGGTGTACCCTTGGCATGTCTCTGCTCAACAGCATCTTTGGGTCTTGCTCGAAGCATAGCAACAATGGACTTATTTTGCTTTGCTTTTGGTGTGGAACTTTGAAATTAAGAGCAAATTACTTCCTTTTGGCTGTTGTCCCAAAACTTGGCATAGCAATAGGTGGTCAGGAGCATGCGCCAGTGCAATCACCACCAATGGTAGATGCTACCTCAGTTATACTTACATCTCCAGATTCAACATCATCATCCAAATTGAGTGGTCTCTTTCTTTTGGTTTGCACCTTTATGTATTCTTGCATCTATATCATGATTGCTGTTGTAGTGTTAGCACACATTTATACATCTCCAAAACAGCCAACTAGATGCTACTTCAGCCTTTTGATTCCTAAGGACAATCTCATACTACAGAGTAAAAACTATCAAATCTCTATTGCCTGTTATTGGCCAAAAGCCGTACTTCCTAGATGTGAGATCATGTGGTGGTCATCCCAAGATGGTGATGAGTAATTGACCATGCTTTGTGTGTATGTGAGGTTATTTGAGTTTGATTTTGAGGTTTGCAATCTTTGTTGTTGCGTTTAGGTTACTGGCAGTCTAATCGGCCTTAGGCTGGCGGTCTGACTAGCTAGAGTCGTAGTATCGGGCTCTAGTAGCTGGTAGCTTTATTCTAGAGCTGGTGTTGCTAAGAAGTGGTGGTAGTCAGATTGACCTTTGGCTGGCAATCTAACTGGCCATGGTTGGGTGATTTGACTGGCATTAGTGCCACGGTCAGACTGGACCTGGGCGGTTAGATCGACTCATGGTTGGCAGCTTGACCAATGTTGCACAGGTGGTCTGATTGGGCATAGTGGCTACGGTCAGACCAGCCTGAGGTTTTTGCTGGGATTTGAGTAGGTGTTTGAGGGTGCTTGTGTGTGTTTGTGTTGAGTTGATGTTGGTTGGTGTTAGCCATGGAGGAGTCCATGCAAAGTCAGTCATGGTGTGTGTCCATGTATTATGTTATTACTAATGTGAAGTTAAGTGCATATCACTTGTGCTTGGGACGATTGCTTGATTCTTTGATGTGCACATGCTTGGTGATTGTAGCAGCCAGTAGAAAGACTGAGGCTACATGGGAGGTGCCCTGAGCCATGGTGGATCGAGTAAGTCCGGGTGGAGCTTCATCTCAAGCGAGTGATGCACCAATGAAAGGACAAAGATCGTGAGAAGGCAGTGCATACATGTGGTGTGCCATAGGACTCAAATGTTTCAAGTGGTAACGGTCCTCAGGAGTATGCGTACGATCTTAGCGGCGAGTCATTGGGTATCATAGACTTTATTGGTAGTTGAAAGCCAGCAGGTGGCAATTGAGGAAATTGTCTGAGGTCGGGTGTGAGAGTGTGTTTGGTGGTTTGGAAAACTATGGTGGAGGCCTAAGTTGTTTAGGTCACTGGTTTGTGTGTGGAGTATGTAATCGGGTTGGTGGAACCATTTATTTCATGCTTTGAAAAATGCGCAAGTGTGTAAGAAAAATCCATTTGTGTGTGGGTTACTGGGTTTCCCCATGTATAAGTGGTAGTATCCATTAGGGTTTGTTGGTAGTGTGATGTGAGGAGCCTCTACTATAAATAGCCATAAGAAGATGACATGAAATGAGAGGAAAGTAGGAGAGAGTTAGTGTTTCCTTGTGTTTGGAACCTTGTGTGTACTCTAGACTTAGAGTTTTGTTCTCTATGATGGAGTGGTTATAAACTATACCACTCCAAGTGAATTCAAATGAAAATTTGTGCAAGTCTCTCTCTCTCTATTAAGTTCATGGTTATATTTTGATTTGACTTGTGTTCTTGAACATTTTCTTGGTCCTTTGCCTCTTCTTGTTTCTTGTATGATCTTGTTGTGATCTTTGATGTGTGGTAGGCACTGAAGATTCACATGAATCAACCCTTGCCCACCTAGATCACATCCATAGCAAGATTCATGTTCTTGCCCGGTTCTTGACCAAGAATTATGATTTTGTGATTGTGGGGGTTTCAACTTGATCCAATACCCAAATTACCTTACTAGAACATATGAGATAAGATCTAAAAGTCCCCATCCATAAGATCTTCACAAGCAAAAAGTAATTTGGAAATTAGGATTTTTGGTGTTCTCATGACCTAGATCTCTTTTCTCAAATTGGAAGGTGCCAATTCCAAGAAACTAATGTTTCCTGCCATGATTTGGTCCCTAATGTCTTGAGGAAGGTCTACACCAAATTTGGTGGTCTTTGGAGTCGATTTGCTCAAGATATATGAATACGAGTTTTGGCCTATAGGCTTAGGAACAGGGGAGCGGTTAGACCGATCATTGTGAGGTAGTCAGATTGGCCAAATCCCACAGGTCAGACCAGCGTCACAGAAGTGACAGACTGGCCTCTGAGTGGTTTGACCGACCTGTCCACAGCGGTCTGACCGACCTAGGGAGCTTTGGCCCATTTGCTGCTGGTGGCGGCTTGCGGCTGGAGAGGAGGAGGAGGAGGTTGTCGGGGGCTGCTGTTCCTCCATAAGCAGCAACTTGCTGCCGACGCTCATGGCACCATTGGGATCAAGACGGTCCTCCGCCACCTTCAATCTCCCTATCACCTCCTCCAATGAGAGCGTTGAAAGATCGAGCAACGTCTCAATGGAGAGTGCAATCTGCGAGAACTTAGGTGGCACAACGCGCAAGAACTTTTCTACTACCTTTGGTTCCTTGATCGCCTCTCCGAACGTGTTCAGGTTGTTGACGAGTCTGGTGAGGCGCATGGCGAAGTCTTCGATGGACTCGCCATCTCGGAATGCCACGCTCTTGAACTCCTTCCGCAGCTGCTGCACCTTGACCTTGCGGACACAGTCGACGCCAACACGCATTGTCTTCACGACGTCCCATGCCTCCTTTGCACTCAATTTGACGGTGAGGATGGAAATCATCTCCGGCGGCATGGCGCGTAGGATGGCCTCCAATGCCATCTGGTCCTCCTGGAGATCAGCCCCGCCTACGTCAATGGTGTCCCAGAGGCTCCGAGTTTGGAGCATCACCTTCATCATTAGCACCCAATCTCTGTAGTTCGTCTTCATAAGGATCGGGTAGTTTGCTGATCCGCCGACCTCCTTGACCACCCGACGTACCACAAGCTCATGACCAATGCCACCATCGCCGTTGCCATCAGTGCGGCCACATTGACGTGGCGGTGGGGGAGCATTGAGGTGATTCTGAGCGAATGCGTGGTATCACGGATCGTGACTGACGTGACTCTGATACCAAATGTCAAACCGCACCGGCGATCACTAAACTAAACTCAACGTGAGATCATGAGGACACACTCACGCGAACATGAATTGGAGAGAGTTAAACACAGGGTGTTTGAGCTACCAAAACTTTGCCCCTTTTTCTATTGGACTCTATCGCGTGGAGGTCGCAGCCAACGATGAAGTTGATCTGCCACGCATTCCTGACGGGGCTGCCTTGTCGGGCTCGACGGGGAGCCGCCCGTGCTTGTCGCAGAGGGCGACGCTGAGCTGCAGGAGGTCGAGCTTGCCGATGTTGGCCTTGACGACGTCAGGCAACGGCTGGCCGCCGGTGTGCTCGTCGAAGTCGAAGAAGCTATCCTGCCACTGCCACGAGAACTCGACGCACGCCGTCCGGGGCGAGCTTCTCGTTGCCATCGCACAGCGCGATGCCGAGCTGCACGACGTACGATTGATCAAAACAAAATAATTTTTCGCTTAAAAATAAACTAATTAAACCAGAAGACGTACGATTCATGCACGCAGCTAATGCCAACTTAACTGGGTGTGCAAAACTGAACGTACTTGTCATGAAAGAACATTATTATGATACATTCGCTCATTTCATTTTCATATATTCAAACCCCATGTATTTTACACTACATCTTTGACCAAAATTAATTTATTTTGACTAAAACACATTCTAGGATGTCACTCTATTGTGACTGGGGGATCGTATGAGCCCTCAAAACTTTATAATTAAAGAAGAAAATTCAGATCAATTACCTGGTATGCCAGAGTTGCCACCAACTTCAAATATGTATTTTTTTATTTCCTTATTATGGTAAATACAAAATAAAAATTAATTGTCCATACTTTTGAAAAAAGTGATGGTTCGGTCGGTTGTAATATTAATATCAATGGCACTTAAGCTTGCCTAAATTTTTGCTTCATGTATATCAAGTGTACTTTTCATATTGCACTTAATTTAAATCATACATAATTCAAAATTTGTTAACTTTTTATTGTACTTTCTTTTTAAAATTTACTTTTCAAATTAGCTAATGTTTATACATTTAATCAAAGCTAGTTTGTACAGTAGGATCTTATACTTTGTATGGAATCCTGTGTACGTGCTACTCCCTCCTGTAAAAATAGTGACATTTTTTACATTTCAAAGTCATAGTATGCCATTTTGACCATTGAATTTTATTATCATATATTTGAAAAATATATAAATTGTAATATTAATAAAGTATTTCTTATACTGATCATGTGATTTTGATATACCCAAACAACATATTCTAGACAATATAACTTACCAAAATTAATATGGTTTTACAAAGTCAGAACCGAATGCATCATCATGTCTTCCTGAACTGAGACTGCAACTAAATATACTCATGTTTGGCCAGCTGAAACTGCAACTAAATCTCTTAACGCTCGCACCATTGAAACTACAGCGTCGTCATCACTTGTGGGTCGTGGCCATCTTCATACCCATTGGCCACCAACGGCAGCTTTGTAACATCCTATTTTTGGGCATGAAAACTTGCTTAAAAGAAAATTTTCAAAACTTGAGTTTGATTCAAAGGTCTCTCAAAATTCAATCGAAATTTGAATTTTCAAAAAACTTTCAAATCTTCTTGGGCCAAGCCCAACCCACCTTGCCTCCCCTTGGCCCAGTGGCCTTGGCCTGGCCCATTTCAGCCCACGCCTAAACCTTGGCCCGCTCTGGCCGCGATGACCACATGTCCTCGTGCGCCGAGTGCGCCCAGCCCTTTGCCGCCTCGGCCACCGTCCGACACTGTGCCACTCACATTCCTGGATTCCCAGTTCTATAGCACTGCACTGCATCCTCCCATCCCTGCTACTCCGTCGTCCCCTGCGCTCCAATGCTCGGCCACCCATCCCCTTTTTTCCGCTGCGCCACTAAGTTACTCTGTCACGTCCCCGCTACACTCGTTAGCTCCTTCAGTCGTGTGCATGAGTTTTTGCTCACCTAGACAATGCGCCAATCTCTTTCACAGCAAGCCATCATGGCACCCAACGTCTCCCGCCTCCCTCCTTTACTATAAAGTTGTGCATCGATCTCCTCTTGCCCCCACTCGCCTCCCCTTGCCACCAATCGAACCCAAGAGCCCCTGAGCCACCTTTTTCCTCACCACCAACTGCTCTGCCACCCCAAGGCAATCTCGAGCTCTACGGCACCCCGATCCAATTCCTTGCGCGTGAAGCACCACCCGAGAGCCCTGAAGTCCCTGAAACCTCCCCAAGCGACATCGTCTTCTCCAGTGAGCTCTCCACATTGGCTCCCATCCGTCGCCTCAGCCTCCCATCATCAACCCACACCAAGCTTCCTCGAGCTTCGTCTTCACTTCCGGTACACTTCCCTCCATTATGTGATACTTCTATAACTTGGAATTGGGTCCTAGCATTGTGTAGCACCGCTGTGCCATGCTCGACCCTCTGCCACTACTTGAGCTCACCGCCGAAAGCCCTAGGCTCCAAATTAGCCCACGACATCTCGCCTGAGGGTTCGCATTGAGCCAAGGGTTCCATTTCTGACTTTCCTTTCGGCCACCGAGATCTCCATCGCTGACGAGGAGCTTCCCCTCTTCTCAGCGGGGAAATGATTTTATTAGAGTTAACATGCGTGTTTAATTCTTTAACAGCCATCATTACTGGTTAAACCCAACTGACATGTGGACCCTCCTCACTTAAGTAAAGCTTTGTCTCGCTATCATGTAGGCCCCATAGACTCTTAATTCCTTCTAAACCCGATTTTAAAAGTAAAAGGCACTAACAAGTGTGCCTGAGTTACTATTGGCACAGTGCACCGGTCTACATATCAGCCTCAGGACCCTTTTCCTTCAAAAAAATAAATCAAATTAAAATTAAAATGCTGTGGGACCCAGCTATCAGTCTTGGTAGCCTTTTCAATAGAAAAACAATTCAAAAATTAATTTAAAACCGGTGGACCCCCATTGTCAGAGAAAGAGAGAGAGAGATTCTCTCTCCTCTTTATTTTTGGATTTAACTCAAATTTAAACTTTGAAGAGCATGTTCTCGCTCATTTTATCTTCAAATTTAATAAAATTTATTTCTAAAATTTTGAAATTCAAGATCTATCTAATGGCAATGGTTTTGTTCAATTTAGAGTTTATTTGAATTTGAATTTGCATTTGTATTTATTTATTTTGTTTTGCTCACTTGTATGTTCGTTTTCCAATGCAATCGTTCAAGTGGAGTACGAGGATGTGGAAGAGCCCCAGTTCAAGAAAACTCAAGAATTTCAAGACCAACCCGCTTGTGAGCTAGGTGAGTTAATATTTTTATCATATTGAATCTAAATTTACACAAATTTTATATTCATTTAAATTATCAAATTTGCATGCTCTATTTGTTATATAAATGTATGTTAAACTTAAGATAGATACATGCCTACTTGATATTGTAGTATTATTATATCATCCTTTGATATTTGAATCACATGATCCTTGTTACCCTAGATAATTATTGGTAACATTACTAGCTATAAGTCGTACTTAATTGTCATGCTAGTCTTGCCTATGTACCAGGGTACTAAATTGACCTAATCATCATCTTTTAATCATGAAATTTGTATTAGACAGTCATTGGAGGGAAATGAGTGATATTTTGAGATAACTTAGTTTATACTTTTGAAAACACTAAAACTTGCTGTTATCGTATAGGGGTGATGATATGATGGCTAGCACAAATGTAGCGCAAGAAAATATGGTTTGTGGCATATACCGTCTAGATAACTTAAGAACTTTATCCGATGTTGACCTCCTAATGTAAAACAGCACAACCGCGAGTCTATAATGGTGTTGATCTGGCTAAATAATTTATATCCACCAGTGCAAGTTGAACCATTGGAGTGATCCACAAGTCATGAAGTTGGATTTAAGCCGTCGTGGACATGGTCCGGTTGCTAGGGTAAGCCACTGTTGGCTCAAGAGGGGGTCTGGGTGTGGTGGACGTAACCACCCTTAGATGAAACCTTAGTGGGTGTAACTGACACTGGTAGATGCATTGTAAAGATTTTGTGATAATCTCCTTAATTCACATATCTAAAAAAATGTATGGAACATAACAAGTTAATTATCTTTTTTGGGTAAAGTGTATAATCACTGTAAAGTATAAACTATTCAAACAGCTGTACCCACAGTCAAGGGCAGGCATGGGAACATATTTGAGTTCACTTCTATTTCAAAAACCTTTGTGGGTTGGGTGAAAACTCGTCGGGTAGATGTAGCTCTGAATTTGATTTTCCCTGGGTGGATGTAACCCAGTATTGATAATTGGGTGAATATAACCCTAGTAATAAAAAGGTAGCATATGAACCATGTGGCAGGTGGATGAAAGCTACATTGATATAAATATTGTACACTTTTATTCTCTTTAATAAAATATGGTTTGATGAAAATACGAAGTTATGGGAATTTCTAATTATTATACTTTCAAAATATTGCTTTTAGCAAATAAAAGAACCCGAGCCTTCCTTGTTAAACTTTGCATGTATAAATACTGTATTTTAAGTGTTGGCATGTAGAGTATTGTTGCTTATGCTCACCTTCGCTCATCACATCCCTTAGAGCCCATGGATTAAGGACAATATGCATATTACAACGTCCCATGATCTAATGGTGAAGAAGATAGTGGGGATTAGATTCGGCTCTAGTAGTCTAGGTCTCACCCAATCTGACCGATTAAGTTGGTGTTTACGTGTACCAATATTATCTATGTTATTAGTTAGTATTGGTGTGCACAGGTTACCCTAGTCACATGCCTGTGGCAATATGTGCTCTCCCCTTTTGCTTTTGCTACTGCTTCCGCAATTTATGTAATGTATCCATTTGGCCTGATGCCCTTCTGTAAACTTGACCCGACGCACTCTATTTAAACTTTGATGATTGTAATATTAATATATGGTATAGTTTACGTCATGTATGAAATGATTCAGTGATATTCTATGAACACTATCTACTAATTCAGATAATAGTATAGTGATTTTACAGAAGATTTTTGATTAGCTAAATCCGGATCTGACAAGCTTATTCCTTGTCTCCAGCCACTCCCAAGCTTCTTCTCTCCCATGTCTCTGCTCTATTGCATCTTCGACATCTCCAGCTAGCATTCCGCCTCGCACCGCTGCCGCCACTCGCCGTGACCTGCTCGACACGCTACGGATGCTGGACCTGCCTGCTGCCCATTATTGTATCTCTTTCAATGCAGTAGTAAAGTAACTCAGGTACTACTTGTCCTCCACCTCTCTCCTTTTATTTTTCTTGTGCCCCGTCTTCAAATATGCCAGATTTTCCTGCTGTTTCTTAAGACCTGTGCTTGTTCCTCAAGTTCAGGATCATGGTGCAGACCGTGCAGTAGGCCGGACCCATCGTCCAACTCTACCACTGTGTTCTGCTTGCTCGTTGTGACCATCACGAGCAGTCACCGTCTCCCTCGCGAGCGCCGCCGCTTCTCTCTACAGCTCTGCTTTGACTTCTAAAACGGTGGTTCCATCGACCTTGTCGACATTGTCCATCTCTCCTCTAATATTCACTGCTTGCTTCGACTGCAGCTTCGCCCACGTCGTTCTTATTGGTTGCGGCTCTTCTTCTGATCCAGTGATGTTTTGATCTGTATCACACTGTGGCCACATCCCTATCTCTAGTCCTCTTGCTTCGATGTCGCAGCGTCTTTCGATGCCCGTGCAACTCCGATGAACCCTTGTTTAGTTGTGGATCAATTCTCAACGCTGTCCCAACAAGGCCCTTTCCAGTAGGCGATCTCATGGCTTTTCTGACGACCAATCCTGACCTGTCATTATGCATCTTAATTGCCAACATGAAAGAGAGACAGAGGGGGACGGGATCGTGAGAAGCAGATCCGTGGAGGGAAGCCCGAGAATAGGGGGCACGAGAGGAGGCAGACGATGGACTTCTTCGGAGATGCTTTTCCTTCTTATGGGTAGATTTTCATGTAACTTTGTATTGCAAAAACTGACGGTGAGTTGGGATTATGCTTCTTAACATTTTTAACAATTATATTGCAAATCCTTAACTGACGGTGAGTTGGGATTATGCTTCTTAACATTTTTAGCTTATAGAATCCTTCATTTAGCTTTGCCCAAAAACTGAAATATTAATACTTTCGCAGGACCAAGATAACCACTTTTTGATTGGAAAGATAGTTATACGCGTTCTTGCCTTAGTAATACGTTACACTAGGATAATTTGCATTTGGTTGACCATGCCTGTTTATCCTAATAAATAGAGCAAACAACATATTATACATATTAGTCAAGTAGGTGGTGTCAAATGATACATAGTCATGGTATGTCTCATACACAATCCTTGCTGCACCATCAACCTAGAAAAGATTTTGCACCCTGTCTTCATTGTCTAGCTCCACCTTAAAGTAAAAAAACAAGGGTCCTCTTACTTTAGCTCCATAAAATATGCAAGCATATTAGCCATATCACTGTTCCGATGATCAAACCTGATGGTGGACTGAAAATTGCTTAAATCTTTAGCAATGTAAGGGACATTCTATGCATGTCTATAGAACTCTGACATAATTTACATGATCCTTCCTGTGGTTAGGTTGCAAGCATGCAGCACATGCAGGAATTCTTTGTCCTCTTTTGGTATGCCTTTGTGTGATCTAAGGTATTTTGTAAGAGAGGGCTTCTCAATCAGGGGGTGGTTGCGATTAGCAGTAAAGTAGATAACTTGCCACTTGGTGTCAATCAACCGGACAACCATGTGAGCTTTGCAATTTATATGCCTGATTTTATCTCGTTTCACGTTCTTACTAGACCTACTAGAATCATGTTTTTTCCTCCTAGGATTATGAACATTTTCATCTTTATCCTCAGCATACTCATCATCATCTTGGGCAATATCATCATCAATCCTAGGCTTCTTACCCATACCTTCTTTGTTACAACAAAATTGGACTTTTTGAATCTCTTAAGTAATTGCAGAACATCTTGATGTGTTTGTTTTGATAGAGAAACCTATCCTAAATTTGATAGAGAACAAAATTGGACTTTTTATGTTTTTGATATTATTCTAAATTATCCCTGATATTATATCATTATGCGGGACAATTATGATTTACAGATCAGCACATGCATTGATTAATGATCATATTTCACGGATCATGGCTATGAGATATCAAATCAATAATGTAGACACATGTTAGAGAACATGATGTTGAATTGACCCACAATGAGATACTGCGGGAATTGTTATATACTTAAGTGTCATCAGTTGGTCTCATATGTAGTGTATATGGAATCCTTAGACCTGAGATCGTCATTATTTCATATATGTGTAATAGTTTACTTAGGGTTTTCAAACACTACTCCGTGACTGGGTGGTCATAAAGGTAGCTTTCGGATTTACTATGAAACATGCGGAGGAATATGAGCGATCAAGATGGAATTTACCTCTCCTATATAATAGGAGAGATATCTCTAGGCCCCTCGATGTAGTTGAATTAAGGAAGTGCATGGCCATGCTGAATATGGTTGAAGAGTTAATCACAATTGAGTAATCCATCACAAGTTTAAGTGAAGAATCGAGCTATCATAGGATGGCACGCTTCTCGCCTTGAGTTCGATCTAGTATCGTGAGGCAAAGGGATCCGTATATAAGAATTATATAGGTTCGTTTGATATGATCTTTATGTATATTTAGGGGTCATTATGTCCTGCTAGGGACCGCTACCGACCTATAGACCGGAAAGGAGTTTTCGACCTATGGCCAAATGTATATGAATCCACAGGGTCACACACTTAATGGGCTGGAACAATAAGGGTCCAGATGATAGTTTCCGATTGGGCTTCGATATCCACTCGTATTGGATATGGATTCGATTGGAGGCTATATAATAAGAGGTGCGGGGGCTGAGAGCAACATCCCAAGAAATCCTAGCCACCACCTCTCATAACCCCTGCCGTGCGCGCTGATGCTAGCACATCGGCGTATGGTGTTCCCTCCCTGGACGTGTGAACCTTAGTAGAGGCGCTGCAACGACTACGGTGCTGATCGGGACGATCGCAAGGAGGAGACGGTTGGCCGGAGGACGATCGACTACTTTCGCCCACACCGATGCACTCTTCGTTGAATCGGCTGCTTCAACTCTTCTTTCGCTGTACTGCGCATCTAGTGGTAACGATCTATGATCTCTTACTCGCACGGCTTTCTGTTTTACGCGGTAGAAATTTTATGTTGTTGATCTATGTTGTTGACGAACTATAAGTTTGAAGGGGGTGTTAGATATGTCTTATATAGCTATGTAATTACCCTGTTGTATAAGAAATTTTCTACATATATGATATACCCGTATGTGTATATATATATATTGGCTCATTGGCCTCACGATGAATACAAGTACTATTCATAACATACCTCACGTTCGACAGCCGTGTACTATCGTTTTAACTTGTATACCAAAGATCCTCTATAGATATGCTCGATGGTGTGCTTTGGATCCTATAATAGCATGTGTTCATCATCTTTCGATCGCTTCCGACCGGTCATTTGGCCTAACTCATCGAGCGTAGGGAACAACCCTTTGTTGGAGTAGTAGTCCTCGAGTTTTTATTGAAAAACTTGGCAATTGCGAAGGTTGTGCCCTTTCTTCTTGTGGAGAGGGCACCAACTAGCTAAACTCGCCATCCAAAAAATTTAAATTTTTTTTTTGCACATGATCCTATTATAGGATTCGGTGGTTGCATTATCATGCTATTAATTAGTGTATCATAACAAAAGCCCGTGATGCGAGGCCTGGGCCGATTCGGCAGCCTACATGAATCGATCAGAAACAAATAAAAAAAAAGGGGGCCCTGGCGAGCAATAGCCAAGAATTATAAACCAGAAGAGCGTGGGCCTCAAATCAATGCTAAACAACGTGGGCATGCCGGCCAACTGAATGAAGTCCTAGCTACTATGATCTGAACCCCTCTACTCCACGATTGTTTCTAACAATCAAATTGAGCTCCATGTACACGCATACGCACGCACGTACCTTTAGCAATATGGTCGCTTAAATTGGGATCGATGTAGCTTATGTATGATTGTCGAAAGAGACATGCATAATTTAGATAATGCGTGTTATTGCAATTAATTACTAATCAATTATGATGGGCGACAAGACCCTACATGTTACGCATGTTATCTGTTTAAGAATTATGCATGTTATCCGCAGACAAATTATTGCAAATTAATTACTGATCAATTATGCATTCTATCTGCAGACAAAGAAGGAAAACCAAGAAACTATACGATGACTCGAGCAAGCAGCAGATGAAGGTGACAAAGAAAGACGAGGACACAGAAGAAGCTGGGAACTGTTGATGGAACAAGACGACAGATTTGATGCTGCTGATGCTTATGGAGTGACGGGTCACTAGTTCTTCATTCTTCGTCTCTTTAGGTTGCCATAGTAGCTAGTTATCTGCTGGTGAAAGAGCTTTGTATTGTTTTCACTCAGGCTGGAGTGAGGCAAAATGTGTTTGATTTTACTTCCTGTAAGCTACTGACCGTGGTTTCTAATAATAGGCATCGGATTCCTCCGTGTCACAAAAAAGAATGAAAGGTGACAATCTGTGTAGCTACTGGAGTGAATAATTTGCGAATACTCGAGGGAAAATTTGTGAGGCACCATGTCATGTCAATGATTGTCATGCACATACATATACAACAGGAAGTACGATTAGATTATGCATATCTTAGTTTTTCCAAACAAAACATCTTCGTCATGATATAATAATGGTGGCGTGGACCGAGCGAATTACATGATTTGCCTTGTCCTTGCTACTTAATTAGTGTCTTGAGCTATATATAAAAGGCGCAAGCCAGCGGTCTAGCTTAAGGCATCGCACTAGCTACTTATTCACATGCAATTGATTTGATTCATTGAAACCACCTAGATAGCTAGCTAGTTAATTTGTTCAGCGACAGATAAAAAAGCAAGCAAATTAGAGGCAGCCATGGCTCAGGTGCTAGCGCTGCACTATGACGATGAGACACAGGCAGCAGCAGTACCATCAGTGTACTATTCTCTCGTGCTGATGGTGTGCCCTCTGATTCTCCTCCTGCTCATGACCATCCGCTTCGCGACGACCAGCACGAGCAGAGGAGCAGGCAAGCTGCTGAACAAGCTACCTTCGCCTCCATGGAAGCTCCCTGTGATCGGTCACCTTCATCACCTCGTCGGCTCCCTCCCTCACGTCTCCCTCCGCGACCTCGCCGGGAAGCACAGCCATGACGGCCTCATGCTCCTCCACCTCGGCGCCGTGCCGACCCTTATCGTGTCATCTCCTCTCGCGGCGCAGGCCGTCCTGCGCACGCACGACCACGTGTTCGCGTCCCGGCCCTACTCCGCCGTCACCGACATCCTTTTCTATGGCTCATCTGATATCGCCTTCTCCCCCTACGGCGAGCATTGGCGCCAGGTCAAAAAGATCGCCACCACGCACCTCCTCACCGTCAAGAAGGTCCGATCCTACCGACGAGCCCGCGAGCAAGAGGTAATCGATCGCTATCTATATTAATTTTAATTATATGTCCATACATGCATGCCTATCGATCACTACTGTAATTAACTTGATCATGCACTGTGATGGATGACTAATGAATAGGTGCGGTTGGTCATGGCCAAGATCCGCGAGGCAGCCGCAGCGAGCACGGCGATAGACCTTAGCGAGCTACTCAACTCGTTCACCAATGACATCGTGTGCCACGCTGTGTCGGGCAAGTTCTTTAGGGAGGAAGGCCGGAACAAGTTGTTCCGGGAGCTAGTTGAGGCGAACTCAATGCTCATCGGCGGGTTCAACCTAGAGGACCACTTCCCGAGCTTGGGGAGGCTAGACGTGGTGAGGAGGGTGGTGTGCGCCAAGGCCGAGAAGGTGAAGAAGAGATGGGATGAGCTGCTTGACAAGCTCATTGATGACCATGCCGCCAAGCCATCGATGCTACAACACCAGCGCGATGATGAAGGGAGCGACTTCATCGATGTGCTGCTCTCTGTTCAACAAGAGTACAGCCTCAGCAGAGACAATATTAAAGCACTATTGGTGGTAATTATATAGTATTTTCTATACAATATAGATCTAGCAGCTACAATATATAGGGTATATCATGCATATATGTACGTACACATGGGCAGGACATGTTCGAAGCCGGCACGGACACATCATTCGTAGCGTTGGAATACGCGATGGTTGAGCTCATGCAGAAGCCCCATCTCATAGCCAAGCTGCAAGCTGAGGCAAGAAGAAGTGGACAGGGAAAGGAAATATTTACCCAAGATGACCTGACGATCGGTAGCATGCCCTACCTGAAGGCGGTCATCAAGGAGACGCTCCGGCTCCACCCCCCAGTGCCCCTCCTCGTGCCCCACCTCTCCATGGCCGACTGTGACGTAGAGGGCTACACAATACCCTCCGGGACGCGCGTCATCGTCAACGGGTGGGCTCTAGGTAGGGATCCAAGCTGCTGGGAGATGGCAGAGGAGTTCATGCCGGAGCGGTTCATGGAGGGTGGTGGCAGCGCGGCTGTCGACTACAAGGGAAACGATTTCCATTTCTTGCCGTTCGGGACAGGGCGAAGGACATGCCCAGGAATAAACTTCGCGATCGCCACCGTTGAGCTCATGCTGGTGAACCTCATGTACCACTTCGACTGGGAACTACCGAAAGGGTCGGTGATCGATACGGCGGAGTCGTTCGGAGTGACGGTGCACCGGAAGGAGAAGCTCCTCCTTGTCCCGGCACTGCCGCAAGATTAATAATAAATCGGTCTCTCTCGCGTGCGCCTGCAGCACGGCAGGGCATATGGACCGTCCGCTGGCTACTTGTCACATTCCTAGCAAGCTGGTATTACTACGGTGGACTGTCTCGCTTGTTACATGTAAGCATATATAAATAATACATGCAGTACTGAAACCATGATGATCAGATGTGTGCATGATTTGCCAAACCTATTGTAACAATCTGCTGCATTACGGCGAAATCGTGCGAAGAAGAAGAAATACATCATTTGATTAACTAGCATGGCGACCCATGCATCTGCACGGCCATCATTTTAAAGGAACTACATATGGATAATCAAGAATTGCATATTACATTAAAGAATTCAAATATTAGAATCTTAGGACATTATCAATTTGATATAATTTTCATGTTTCAAGAGTTGGTTTCTTTCGCGATATTAATGTATAGCAATATATGTTAAAAACAAATAATATAGATTATGTAACATCCCAAAATTCTTGAAACCAGTATAATTATTTTAAAAGTCACCATTTCTGCATTTTTGGGCTTTTTCAAAATTTCCAGCAGTTATTTATTATGTTTCCTTAATTTTTAGCAGCTAAAAATGAATTTTTGAAATTAATTAAAACTTGTTTAGAGCCTAGCAATAATTTAATTGGGTTATTAATATTCTAACGTTCATCCCCAAAAATTTCCATAGTTTTTATAGTTGGTTTGCTCATTTTAAAATATTAAAACTTGATTTTTGGGATTATTCAAATCTGAAAATAATTTCAATTCAAAATCCATTCTCAGGCCATATCACTTGCCCATATTTTGTTTTGGCCCAACTTCTATAACATCCAAAATTCTAGGAAGTTCAAAAATAAGTAAAATTTAAAACTTTTTGCTTGCATTCTTGGCTTTTGATTGAAGTTTCTTTGAAAATAGTGACCTCTGAAGAATTTTTGACAAAATTCTAAAATAGAGAAAATCTTACAAACAAATACACAAGTTCTACACTGCGTCAGGAGCTTCCCCAAAAAGTTTTATAATTTTTGGAGTTGGCTTGCTAATTTTAAAAACTTGAAGTTTAATTCTTGAGTTAATTCAATTCAAAAACTAAATCTAAAATCCTAATTACACCAGGCCTATACAGTAAATTGACCCAACCCATTTTCATCTTTCGACCTAGGCCGCCTCTCATTCCCCAAATCATGTTTTCTCCTCTAGAAGACAAACTCCTGTGAATGTGCCATCTCTCTCTCTTGTCACCGACACCTTGGACCCACCTACTAGTTCCCTCTCTTCTCGGCGCCTCTTCAACACATAAGGAAAGAAGCAGTTTCGGCTCATGTTCTCCTCGGCTTGAGTAAGGTTTACCTCCTTATCCTTCTTCTTGCTTCGGCAATTCGAAGCGTAGTGCTCGTACTTGTCGCAATTGAAACATTTTACATGACTACACCACTCCGATGTGTCGTGACCAAATTTATTACAATAAAAAACTTGATATGTGACATATCATGGGAACTATCACCACCGCCTTGCCTAGCTTTGTCTTTACGGCCACCTCTACCATCTCGGTGTAACATCCTGATTTTTGATGATTTTTAAAACCTGAAATTTAAAAATTTATTTTTGGAATTTTTCTGAATTTTAATCAAGCTTAAATTGAATTTTCAAAATTTTAAAGAATTTAATATGAATAAATTAAATCTCAATATTAGCTGAAAATATTTTAAATAAGTTCCTTGGGTCACAAGAAATTTTCTGGAATTAAAACCAACTTCAAATGAATTTTAGAATTTTTAAATGATTTAATCTGAGTAAAATAAATATTAACATAAGTGGAAAATATTTTATTTGGATTCTTCAGGTCTCAAGGAATTTTCTGATATTTTTGGTGAATTTTTGGGATTTATTTGCTATTTTCTGGAGCTACTAGCATTTTATTCTAAATTTATTTAAAAGAAAAACTCTAAAATCCCCTCCGCAAACCCTAGCGGGCTAGACCCGGCCCGGCCCACTCCCCTTCGCACCACGCGTCGGCTCCCCGCCGCGCCGCGCGTCCCCTTCCTCGGCCCATCCAGCCCGCCGCGCCGTCCAACCACCCGCGCCCGCCAGCTGTCGCCAATCCGGCCTCACCGCACCGCCCCGCTTCAACTCGAGCCGTCCACCACCCCCTCCCCAGCGCTCGCGCGCCAGCTGGCTACCCCAATCCGTCCCGCGCGCGTGCCTCCGCAGCCGCTCGATTCCCTCCCGTGCCCACGCGTCGCACATCCGAGCCGCCACGCGGCGGCACCAGCTGCGCCCGCGCCCGTGCTCGCGCCCCGCCCTTCCTCAGCCGCCCGATCTCGCGCTGCGCCTCCCCAGCCGTCGGATCCGCCCCGCGCGCTCGCCAACCCTAACCCTAACCCGCGCCGCACCTCACCCGTCCGATCTCCCTCCCGCCGATCCGGACCGTCCAAACTTTCCGCCGCCAGCACCCGAGCCGTCTCCGGATCGAACCTGTCTCGAGTTGCGTGTTTTTAACACCGCGCGTCCCTCGGTTCGCGTGCCCGTTCGTCACCGCCGCCGAACCCTCACGCCGCCGCCTCGCCGTTCTGCGCTGCGCGCCGTTCCGGCCGCGCGCCGCCGCCGTCGCGTCGCCGTAGTCGCCGCCGCCAAGATCGCGGTGAGTCCCCATGTCATCTTCCCCGGTCGCGTCGCCCCGCGTCGCCTGCGTCACCGCTCGGACACTGCTCCCCGCTCCCCGCCTCGCCTCGGCCGCGCCCGCGCGCCCGCGACGCCTCACGTGACACGCCTGCCACGCGTCGGCGATCCGCCCCTACCACCACACCCCGGCCGCTCCATCCCCGCCGCCCATCCGGATCTGAGCCAAGGGCTCAGATCGCGCCGCGTGTCCACCTCCGCGTCGTCGGATCCAGCCGCGCGCTCGCTCCCGCGCTGCGCCGTGACGCTTCGCGCCGCGCGCCCGCCACGCGTCGCCCATCGCCGCTGTCCCGCCTCCGCGCCGCCCCATCCCCGTCGTCGCCCCAGATCTGGATCGACGATCCGGATCGCGCCACGTGTCACGCCCGCATCCGTTGGATCCGCCGCCACCGCCCGGGCCCGTGCTGTGCTGTGTCAGCCCTACCCACGTGGCACACCACGTCAGCCCTAATGCCAGGTGGCATGCCACGTGTCCTGCCATGTCAGCAAAAACCCGGCCCAGGAGTCACGTCAGCTGCCACGTCAGCGCCACATCAGCAGGGTGCCACGTGTCGGCACATGCGCGTGCCACGTCAGCCCTAGCATGCCGCGTCAGCGCCGCCGCCCGCTCGCACTGTTTCGTGCACCGGGTTCACCGTGAACCGGTTATTTCATGCGCCGGGTTCACAGCACAGTGTAATTTTTGAATTTTTCGATTTAATTCTAGGGTTTATTTTCCGAGAGCCTGTTCTTCTCCGTCCTAGCTCCGATTGACCCCGTTCGTTTTTCTAAATTCATCTAAAATCGAGCTCTAGCTTTTGGTTCTGGTTTCATCATTTTTGGAGTTCAGTTGCTTATCATTTTATGTGTTTCTTTGGTTTCGGTCATTTTCTCTCTCGTTAGATTCAGATTCCGGAGGAGCAGGATCGACGCCCGAAGACCAAGAGTACCTCGCTGAGCATAACCAAGGCAAGTCGTGTCCTTTGATCATGTTGAACCCAGTTTGAAATCTATTATTTAATTATTTTATTTTAAATTACATTGCATTGCTATTTTATACAAACCCTTGTATCGGTAGTTATCGTCCCAATCGATTTATCCCTCCTTGATAACTTGGAATACCCTGATGCCATTGTCACCATAGGTTGGAAAACTTACTAGTGATGCTAGATTATTTGTCACATGGGTTGGTACGATAGACTGCTTAGCTTTGCTTATAGTTCTGAATAGGTTTATCATCACATGTGAATTATCAATTTGACTTAATGAGATATGAAACTGTGGTTGGTGCCACGTGTACTAAAATTTGTGCCATGACGTTGGTGCATCATCGGTGGTGGTTATACAAACTTAGTTTTGCACTCGGGCGAGTGATCGTGCAGTAAAGGGGGAAGTGCAGGTGCACTTTGGGGGATGTGGTAGTCTCGCCCGGATAATGTTAAGGATTTAACTTTGTGCGCCATTGATCTGAGCTATACCGTGCAAACCACATGTCTGGTATGGGACGGACCTGGCTGACTAATTTGGGAGGTTTCAACTTTAATCTTGCCATTGAGATGAACATGGGTGCTGATTTCCATGTGGCGCAAGGGGGGTGTGATGCGAAATCCTAGCGGGCGGATTAAGTTGTAACTAAACTTTGTAAAGGCCTTGTTGTGATTATCTTTA
Source organism: Melocanna baccifera (assembly GCA_036346265.1). NCBI lineage: Eukaryota > Viridiplantae > Streptophyta > Magnoliopsida > Poales > Poaceae > Melocanna > Melocanna baccifera. Next base: position 19,190,095 of record CM070704.1, on the reverse strand, counting down.
ACGTGAGGATTATCACATCGTGTGGGTACAGTTGTGCAACCTCTGCAGAGTGTAAAACTATTCGAATAGCCGCGTCCTCGGTCATGGACAATGCTCGGTGATTTCATACGAGGGGTAGTTATTTGCGAAAACTTGTGGTATATGGTTGGACAGCGGATGGTTAATCCACTGTTGATTTAGCTTATGGATGGGAGGTCCATAAGCGGTTAGTTTAGCTTATGGATGGGAGGTCCGCAAGTGGTTATCTCAATTCCTTTGATTATTTATTTATTACTGTTTTACTTAAAGATCGCCTTCAATCTATTTATTGTATTTCAAATGTCATTTTATGCAAACTAACCTTTCAGCCATCCCTTTGGTAAGCCTTGCATACTATATTGCATTCATTTGTTACAAACGACTTGCTGAGTACCAATGTACTCACGGCTTTACGCCCAATGTTGCTCAGTTGAGGAGGAGGAGTATCACCAGCAGGAGGTTCCAGAAGGAGAGTACTTCGACGACTTCGCGGATTAGGCTTCGTTCTCCACTCGATAGCCTGTGGGCTTATCGATTGGTCACTACGCTTTATTTTGGATTTCCGCTGCCAGCTTTTGTTAAGCCTTTCGGGCCAATCTATTGTAAGCTTGACCATAAGGTCGTACCTTTTGAGATTTATTGATATTTGATCTTTTCTTTTATTTTATCATGTATATGGTTGTGATGACATCTATGTTTGACTGTGTGCACTAGCATGATCCTGGGACTAGTGCAGAATACACAGGGAGTCCGGATTTGCATATTCGGGTCTCGACACTCGGCCACTCTGTCCACCTCACCATGCCAATGCTCACGGCTGCTTGATGAGCCATGACCGTCTCTTTGATTTCCCTTTACTAGCAATGCCTATTGGTTATGGGAATAAAACCCCTGCTCAGTACGGGACTGAAACCCCTTCAGTAGCTCCTCGTGTGCTTTGAAAGAGCTGGTGATCTCCTCAATCTTCTTTTTGTCAAGATCGTGGGATTACATGAGTATGGTGATGACATGTATGTACTTCTCTAGTAGCATGCATAGGTATTTTTTTTACTACCATAGATTTCTCCATCTTATCACCAAGAGAGTTAATTTGATTGTACAGTGAAGTCAGCTTGACGATGAACTCGTTCACCGACTATGTCTCTCCCATCTGGAGATTCTCGAATTCGTTCCCTAAATTCTGGAGCCGTACCTCCTTAACACGATTAACTCCCTCGTACATCTTCTGAAGCGTCTCCTATACTTCACATGCTTCTCCTTCTAGATTAGCTGAAGCATCATCGACTCTGGTACCGCGTAGTAGATGATATTCAAAGTCACCTGATCCACCTTGTTATCCACCTCCTTGTCATTCCCCTTCGAATCGACTGCACCGCAGACTTCTTGGCCGAGCATGTTCGTCTTCATCTTCATTGCCCAGACCAAGTAATTGTCGGTCGTCAGGAGAGGGTACTAGAGAGAGATCAACCCACCCTGGGCACTCGAAGTCGACCCTTGTCCTATGTTCTTCAGGCTCCACCAAGATCAACAGGTTTGTTCTGACCGCTCCGACCAGCGTGGACCCTGTGACTTCTGTACACAATGATGGAAGACCTCGCCTTTGCTGCCTGTACATGAAAAGACTAGCAACACTTGCAACACCTTTGCTCCTGCCGTCTTTACGCAACGCATGGACTTACTCTCATATGCGAAAAAGCACATGGCATCTTATGCAATGCCTCTGCCGCTGTTGACACGACGTGATGCACCGCCTGCTGGAAATACATGGAACAAACGAACAGAATAGACGATGGCTTTGTTCTTTCTCTATTCTCTATTTCTCTTGCTGGCTTTGCTTCTTACACTGCTTGCTACTTTGCTACGTAACTTGCATGGCCTTATAAAGGCTATACATACCAATTCAATCTGTTTCTAATATAGACTCCTCACTACTACAGAAAACCGTATCACGCATTTATCAAAACATCATCACGCTGCATTTGTTTTCTCAACCGCTCAATTTATGGGTCAGTGATAATCGAAAGTTATCACAGACGATTTGAAAACCGTCTGTGGAGTAAATATCACAGACGGTTTGTAACTAAAAACCGTCTGTGATAGGTACCATCGCAGACGGTTTATAAGAAAAAATCATCTGTGATATAGGCATATCACAGACGATTTTTAACAAAAAACCGTCTGTGATATATCAATATCACAGACGGTTTGTAACTAAAAACCGTGTGTGAAACAAACCCTTCTGAATCAAGTGCGCTTCAATATGCTCTCGATTCTTAAACATCTTTAAATTCTCGCAGTCAGTGCATGGACAATACATATATTCCACCACCTTATTCAATATATCTTCCTCGGTAGCTCTTGTAAAAGCAGACACGCCATTAATGTACTCTTCACTCACACGGTTTGCGGTATACATCCAGCTTCGGTTCTATATTATGTACATATATATAACAACTTAGTATTAAAATTAATTTAATTAATTATTACTACATATATAGCACATGCATTGAGCTTAGCTAAATTTAAATTAACTAGATCTTCAAAATATATATACAACAGTTCACCGAAAATTAATTAGCTAGATCAAACTTATTTTGATATTCCAACCAAAAAAAATTTTATTACTAACCATTTCTAGGACAACCAATAACTCAATGAATCTTCAAAACTCTCCTGCCAAATAAGCCTCCTTCCAGAAAAAATAGCCTGAAAGCTTTGCCGCCTCCAGCTGCAGCAAGCTAGATCTGGATCAAAATGAAGACAGATGCAGTCTGAGCGGCGCAATAAATACATAGTAGCATTATCACAGACGGTTTTTAACAAAAATCGTCTGTGATGGTCAACCATCACAGACGGTTCTTACTAATGAATCGTCTGTGATATCACAGACGGTTTTTAGTTAAAAACCGTCTGTGATATTACAGACGGTTCATTAGTAAGAACTGTCTATGATGGTTGACTATCACAGACGGTTCATTGGAAAGAACCGTCTGTGATACTCAACACAGACGGTCTCCAAAATAAAATCGTCTGTGATAGCTCGGTCGGGACTCGGGAGAGCGACTATCGAAGCGTCTATATCGGCATACAAACCGTCTATATCATTACTGTTTGGTATATGAACCGTCTCTGCTAAAGGTTAAATATGCGCGCCTAATCCTCAACGCAACGTACAATACGGCTTCTATGATCTCCTTCCTCTCATTTGTTCATCAAGAGTTGTTCGGCCGGAACTTTACACAGGCGGCCAGCAATTTACATCTGGAGCAGCTTCTCCGCACATGCCCTGCTCTCCTTCCCCAACTTTCTTACATCCGTTAGCTCGACCTGATCATCCGCCATCGACGGAGGCGTCTCGCTGCCGCTCAAGAAAGGGAAACAACCCTCACCCTGGTTCTTCTCAACAATGTGCTCAGAGCGAAAGAAGCTCTTGTGGCATTGGAGAGACTGATGGATAGCATTGCCGATCAAGCAGAAACGGCAGATTCTGAGGAATCTTATAATGCTATCATCTACGAGATTATGGGCTATGCTACTGATCATTTGCTCAGGCTGGAGGAGGAAGTGCTGAGGGCAAGGACAATCTTAACGACGTTCGAGAACTCAGCGGCTGATCCAACTCCCAAAGTTGAAGAAGAAGCGTACGAAGCCCTGAAGATTAGAATATAGGAATCTCTTCATCTGTGCATGTGACTTTTGTAATAAATTTATCTTTAATTTATGATTTATTGTCTCAGTAGTTCTGTAGGTAAGTTATTAGAAGCAATGTGTACTTATATATTAACTTGTTCTATAGTTAAGTTATTAGAAGCAATGTGTATATACTTATATATTAACCTCTGACAGAAAACATCACAGACGGTTTTGTATTACAAACCGTCTGTGATAATTCTAAGATTATCACAGACGGTTTGTAATACAAACCGTTTGTGATAATCAGCTTATCACAGACGGTTTTAAATAAAAAATTGTCTGTGATAATTTCAGATATCGCTGCACGGTTTTTAATAAAACCGCTGATATTAAAATATCGCGCATTTATTCATTGGTAAGAACGGTCTGTGATACTCCTTTTCTCCGATGCCATCAACACAGACGGTGTCCAAATTAAAACTGTTTGTGTTAATGTCGATCACAGAAGGTTTTTGTCAAACCATCTGTGATTTGGCGTATGGTATTAGGCTTTCTGTAGTAGTGCAGCTTGAAGGTCGGTTGAAGTACTAGTGGCAGTGTTAGCATCGGCTATCTGACCACCTGTGCGGTCGTCGTGGTCGACACGAGGAGCTGGTCTGGACGTCAGCGTTGACGGAAACAGAGTTATTGCATGTTTTTTGTCAAATATAAAGAAAATTTGTAATCATTTCATATCACATGTGTGCCTAACCTGGTCTTGGAGGTCTTGGGTTCGAACCTTGAAGCTGCGTTTTTACCATTCTTTTGTTTGAACTTAAAAAAGAAATTCAAATTTTGATTTGAAAATTGTCGGCCTAAATTGACCACCCTGGTAAAATTTGACAACCCTGTACATGACATCTGTACCCGTGTATCGGTGTATGCATGTTACCGGCCGATTCGTTCCCATGCCGCCAGAAATCAGCGTTGTGTCCTGAAATTACCCGTGTAGCGGTCGCGCGTGGCCCCGACGAGTACAGGCGCCGGCCTCGGATTGTTGTGAGAAATAGGGAGCTGGAGGTAACGCTCAATTTAGAGGGCGTTCGGAATAACGTTAATTTATAATTTTTTTTACTATATTTAGTTTATTTTTTATTGTAACTAAGTTGACTTATTTGACATAATTAAATTTAAAAAAAATTAAAAATAGAAAAAATATATTAGCCTATCACAGACAATGCAAAGGAATACGAGAAAAAAAGACAAAAAAGCTTAAAAATTCTAAAAAAAATTAGAAACAGACGAAATTACTGAATAGTGAAAAAAAATAGAAATTAAAAGTAGAAACTGATTTTAAACTAAAATGAGCGGAGTTAGTTTCTGACTTCTGCTTTACAGAATAAGTCGAGGGCCAGTGGATTTCATTTTATCTCGTTTCCCGCTCTGTCTTGTGCAATCAATGATATAACTCAGTTTTTCTAATCTTACTAAAGGTCAGGCTTAATATTTTTTATGCTATACCACTGTCCACTAGCTAGCTGGTACATGTTAAATTATTTGATATCGATCCCGACATAAAATAGAACAAGTGTACATGATTTTTTTAAAATAAAAACGCACTAGCTAATCAATGAACAAAAAAGAATTAGGCAAAGTCAGATGTATGTTGGAACGTCTGTGGCACTGGTCGGCAGATGAGGCGTCGTCTCTAACTCGAACAAAATTTCCGAGTAAATTTTTTAGGGAAACTTCATCATATACCCTCCTCACATTTGAGACTTTCAGGATTTACCCTCCCCTGTCAATGACATGTGGGGTCGGGATGAGTCACTGACACGTGGGCCGGAGGGTAAATCCTAAATTTCAATCTAAGAGGAGGGTATATGATGAATAATTCCTTTTAACAAAGGTTAGTATGGTCTGAACCCTCTTGCAAGTCTTTTTAAGATTAATTCAACTACTTTAAGTCTTGGAATTAGTCCATACGAGTTACACAGCAAATGCCTCAGAATAATCTAATGCAAGTCATAATCTATTCTGACTTCCATCTCACAGCAGTATAGTTTTATTCTTGACATATTATAGGGAGCTACGCAGATCCGTACAGGGAGCTACGTTTTGTTGTACAGTGACGGCAATAATGCACGGTAGTATGGACCATGCAGGCCACAAGAGGTGGATCCATATCGCATCGCCAGTGTCTTTTACAAGTTAATTCTTAAACAATCCGAAGTTTTGAGAATGATTTTCACCCAAATCATGGTCAGTTATAGTCAATTTTCACTACTCACGATTTTTGAAGAAAAAAATCTTTTCGATCTGCCACCTAGAAGGAATCAATCTGGTGGTAGAATTCCAATAGCGGCTGAACTATATGTGATTTGTGCATAGTTTTTGTCCCTTCTGAAAATGGTACTCCGTAGATCCAACAGATCTGATTGATCTTGGATCCTAAAGGCTGGACAGTCAGAAATGTTAATACTTCGTATATTACATCCGAGGGACTTCCTCGTCGCTCACCGCGTCCACGTCGCCTCCGCTCCCTCCGCGCCCGACGCGTGCGCGCCCCTCCGCCTGCGCTCCGGCTGACGCGTGTAGACGCTCGATAGCAAGCCGCGGCTTCCTTCTTCCGTCGTTGCCGAGCCGCGGCTCTCTTCCTGGTTGCCAAGCCGCGCTGCGGAAAGCTTCTAGAAGAGCGCGCGCCGCCGTCGTCCACTCCCCCCGCCACCGCAGTACAACCCCCAACCCCCCCCCCCCCGATGCCAACCCCTAACCCGATCCCCATCTGGCTCACTGCCCGTATTTTTGTGGGAGATGCTGCACTGGGGTGGGGGCTTGTGCGATTTTTAGTTTTAGGCCCTCTTTCTCGTGCTCTGCCTTTTGGAGAGTGGTGATGCAACGAATGGGTCTGTCAAATGCGTAGTTGTAGCCTGTGTATGAGTCTGCCAGGTGATTCCTTTGTTCGTGAATTTCTGGAAAAAAACCCTTTTTTCCAGTGCTGATTTCTTTGGGGGTTTTTTTGTTGTTGGATTGTTCACCCAGTGCGTGAGATTCCTTGGCGATGTTCTGATTCCTTCTATGTTTTGGTGCATAGGCTGCTGTGCTGCTGTATGATTTGTGTGAATTTGATTCCAATCTCTGCCCCCCCTCTCAAGGACCCCGTTGGAAAGCCCTTCATCTCCATCCCCATCTCCCTCCCCATTATCCCTTCTTCTAGATCTCTCCCTACAGCTTTTGTTTACAAATAGCCCTTGGAGCTGCTGCTTACTATGTAGTTTTCTTTTAAAAAAATATTGATTTACCGCTGTTTTTTTCTTCTATTTCTATGCATGCCGCTGGGAGTGTATTTGTCAGTGATCACTGGTTTCTCTATTTTTTCTTTTTATCTGTGTATTTCAAGAAACAAAATGGAATACACATCAGTTCATTAATTGGACAATGAGTAAGCTTCAGAGGTCAGCCCTGGTTCCATCCTTTTGGTTTAGTGTTCATTAGGTTGGTGGTTTTAAGAGAGGATCACTTTTTTTTAGATCATCGTGTGCTGATTTTGGGTAATCTACTGATCTTTTGTACTATTCCATATTGCTGTAATTCTGATTGGTGATCAGCTGTACTTTTTAGCAGGGCCATCTGCAAGAAGAATTATAATACATTTGTGGTAAGAAACTGGTAGTGATTTTGGCTTTTTCAGAATCTCCAAGGTTAAGGGTGCTATTGTAGCCTTTCAGTTTTTTTTATAGTTATTGTAGCTTTGTTCCAGCTTCAAAGCATGATTGCGATCTTTTACCAAGTTTTCTCATCGATACCCATTTCCTTTTGCATATCAATTTGCTGCTTGATTAGCTGTAGGTATTCATGATTTCGATAACAACTCACTGAAAATTTTGTTTCGTATTTCCTCTATTGCATACACCTCACCACCCACTAGCTAGCTAGAACATAAAAGCTACTGCCTATTTAGAGGTGTGCTATGGTTTTCATTCTTACCATCGTGATGTAGGTGCTGGAAACCCCATTAGAGTGTTATATATAGCTTAAGTCCTGTTTAGAACTGTCATTCCATAAATCTTGATGCATGCTTCGATTATGATGCTATAGTCTAAGATGTCAATGCATCTGTGCACCCAGGTATGTTTTCCTATTTCCACATATTGTTGTATCAGCATTACCTCTATGCTATCCCATTGTTTGGTTCATACTGTGTTCTCTATGTAAAAATAAAGGTAGATAGTATGTACCAGATAGCAATTTATTTTGCAATGGGAGATTGTTTTCCTTGCTCATTGATGATGTAGATGTGAATTCCATTTTCTGGTAATCTGGCTCCTTCTAATGGGAATCCAAAATAACAAGTTGATCTTTTGTAGCCTTCTTATTTCATTTTTTACATTGGCAGGATTTACCTTACCGCTGAAAATACTATTTTTGTGCTAACATATATATAGCTCTGCGATTATGAGCCTATTTGGTTGTGCCGGCATACATTGATTGCTAACTTTTATGAACCTTCTTTGATCATACTTACAAGCATTACTGACAAATATTTTTGTTGTCAATTCTAATGAGTTTTGCACCTTGGAAGGGATTGATTGGTGCGGTGATACAAATGGAGTTGATTGGTTCGTTCTTTGGCCAACCTTCCTGCCCTCTTGATAAGTCCTTGCACCTTTCTCCTACTAGATGAAAGGTTTGTGTTCCCATCTCAAATCAAGGGCACTCTATTATGTTCAAATGAATTCCCAAATCTGTAATGCACCAATCGAAACAAATTATAGCTCTTCTCCAGGTGCTAAAATAGGTGTATGTTGCTATTATGATGTCCATATGTGTGTGAAGTTTGTGATTTACAATCTTGATTTGTTGATTGAATTTGATAAAATGTTAGGTTTGTAGACAAAACGTGTTTTCTTTACTCTAAAAGAAGAGTTAGATCAGTTTTTTGGTAAACAAGTTGCTGGAATTTCTTGTGACTTTTTCTATCATTTGTTTCCTAAAGAAATCTTAACCATCGAGTGGAGCTAGAATCCAAAAGATAGAAAGATTAGTGTTGTTCATGTTCCAAGAATAGTGTACCCGCCAGTCTCAGCTCAATTTTCATTCTTCTTTGAATTTGTTTGCTGTAATACATATTCAGTTTTTCCTACCTCATCATCCTGTCCTACTTATGCAGATCGATACACCACTACTTAAAAAACACTCAATTTAATTTATTACAGCTACTTTTTACCTTTACATTATCACTTTTCTTAACAATCCTACTGAGAATAACTTCCTCCTGCCTACTAAAAGCTAACTCTTTTGCTTTTCGGATTTTTTTGCCATCAATTATCTAAGTATTTGCGACTTTTCTTAACCTTTATAGACTTCCACTTTGTTGCCACCACTGAACCAATTTATCCTACGTATGTCATTACCTTTACTGCTCTTTTAAACCGGCCATCCATTAAATATAACTTCTGCTCCTCTATTCTCTAATGCTTTCTCTTGCATTTCAGGTACAATAACCAGTTCTCAAAATCTATACGACATACTTTTGTGCCTCTCCTGTTTCGCTTTTACAATACTAAATTCATAGCAAAATCCTTCACCTCCTTTACATTCCTTTTTCTTTTTCCCTTCTCAGTTTTCTCCCTTACAGTGCTAACATTTAACATGTCTTTACATCATAAATCAAACACCATTATCCACCAACAAAATTCTTTTCGCCCAGACATTAATGCTATTCTTCTCATAATTTCTTTGTAGCAAAATTCAACAGCTCCCTCACAGCAAATGGCAGCTCTTCCAGCCACCTCCGCTCTTACGATGTTTGCTCCAACATTTGTAATGCAACAAAGCAATGCTACTCTTTTGTTTAGTACTACAGAACCTCATATCTATCGAGCAAACATGCTTTATTGCGCAACATGTAATCGCATATATCTTACCTACCAACGAAACAATCATTACTACATATCACTATATTATATCTCACTTTGCATAAACTAATGTGCATCTACTTTAGACTATCTATTTTCCTCAATGTAAACTTCTCACCCTTACATGCATTTACATAATACTTCCCTCTTCTAACTTAACTTATCATATCTTCCCTTCCCAACGTCGGCTGCCGCCCTCTCTACCGTCCAACCTATTTCCCTTACAACGCAAACAAATATAGTCCCATATATTGTTCTTTCCACCCCAGTACAAAGAACAAAATCCTAATGCTTCACGATATACACACACCAATCTGCGCGGCGTGTCACCGCGCACACGCTGCTAGTTACTATGACTGCTCCCTCCAATCATAAACGAGTGATGCCCTAGAATGCATGTGGCAAACCATATTACTTATGATCAAAGACATTATTTAAAAGTTATGGTTTGGATATCTGAAAATGACACAAGTGAATTTGTCGTAAAAAAAATGTTCTCATAATATTGCACTTTTACAGCTTTTTTGAATATACGCCAAGAGATATGGCAAGGCGAGGCGACGCTTCTGACAACTATCACACCATTTAAGCGCCCGAGGCATGCGGCGAGGCCATGCCGTACATATATGAAAACGTTTTATGGCAGCACAAACTGTCAATATGTATGAAAGCAAAGAAACAAACTATTGTAAGAAGATTGTAAATTTTTATCTATATGTCAATATGTGTAAATATGAATGGATGTCGTCAAGTTATGATTCTTTACCTTGTGGGTAATCTCCGATTTCTCCATTCTGTTCTCTTCTACCAAGCAGTGTGCAGCTCTCTCATCCCCTATCTGACGGCAGCAACTTGCCCAGCTTCACCCGACTCTAGAGGATCAGATTCTGGGGCTTTGGCAGGGCCTACTGGTGGTAACGCTCCGATGGAGTCATCGAGGGATTTGCATCCTCAAGGTTATAATCCAGACTTCCCCTATATGGTGGGGATTGCTCTTGGTCATGAGGCATTGTCGCTCGACATCTCCTCAGATGAATTGACCTCCACAGAGAGTCGAGTTCTACACAGGAGGTCTTGGCCGTTCCCTCGGATCCTCATCACGCTCGCTGGAGATCATCACGAGGCTTCCCCTCGGCCACATTCTACCCCCTCTTCTAAGGATGATGCAAACACCTCTGACGATGAACGTGATCAATACTCTGGTGAGCGTGGGAGAAATCATAGAAATACTCACTCTCCTTTAAGGCGGGCACACCCTACCTCAGAAATTGAAGATCCTGGCACTGCTCAGAGAAAGCGATTGGCCGCTTAGAAGACTTTGCTTGGGCCTATCCAGTATCAGTCTGAAGAGGCACAAGAACTCCAAGACATCAACGATCTTCTTGAAAATCCGACTCCGTATCTTGCTCGGGCACCCGGCTACGATGACTTCGCCAAAGGAATTGGGCGTAGACTACGCAAGATGATGGATAGACTCGAGCAGCCCAGTCAACATAATCTAGGGAGTCAGACGAGCATGACCGCTTCGAGTCTTCATGGAACTCTTCGCGCAGGGTTCGACATGGAGATGATCTACGACGGTCGTCTGGTCATAAATCCAGCCAAAAAAGAGTTCCTTGAACAACTTTGGATCAGCAGACTAACCAAGCGCGTGATTGGTGTTAGTGATATGCCCTAGAGGCAACATGGAGATGTTGTATATATCACATACTATGTTTATGATACATTACTTTGTTCCTTGGAATAGACATCATCATTATTGATCAATGAGTATGTGACTTATTCATGAGACTCTTAAATACTAAGATGTTGCTATTTCTAAATGATCCCTGATCGTATATCATATGAGGAACAAATATGATTCAAAGACAAAGATCAGCATATGTATTGATTGATGATCATGTCTCATGGATCATGGTATGGTGATACCAAATCAATAATATGGACATGTGTTAGTGAACATATGTTGGATAGACCTGCCATGAGACACTGCAGAGATTCCATGTGTCATCGCTTGGTCTCAAGTAGTGTTTATGTAGAGTCCTTAGACTTGAGATCATCATGGTTCCCAACATGAGTAGTAGCTTATTTTGGGACTACTAAACACTACTCCGTGAATCGGGTAGTCATAAAAGTAGTCTTGGGTTTGCCATGAAACATGTAGTGGGATGTGAATGATCAAGATAGAATTTGCCCCTCCTTATGGGAGAGATATCTCTGGGCCCCTCGATGTAATGGATTATGAAAGTGCATGGCCATGCCAAGGTGATTGAGGAGTCAATCACGAGTTTATAATCCATCACGGAATCGAGAGAGTGATTGAGCTATTAAGAGGATGACACAGGTCTCGCCTTGAGCTCAATCTATATCGTGAGGCAAAGGGATTCGTACATGAGAGAACATTACAGGTTCAGCCGATATGATCTTTACATATACTTTGGGGTTAATATGTCTTACTAGAGGCCGCTATTAACATGGTATATGGAAAGGCGTTTCCGGGTCACGACCAAGTATACGTGAACCTACAGGGTCGCACGCTTAACGGGTTGGAACACTAATTCGAATATGATTCGGATATGGGCTCAATTCGGATAGAGATCCGAATAGACTCCTATTGGGCCTCGGTCCACGAGGCCCACGTGAGGAGTCTATATATATGGAGGCGAGGGGCGGAGGATTCGTCCCGCTTAACATCTAGCAAAACCCTAGCCGCCACCTCCCGAGCCAAACCCTAGCTGCTCACGAGTGCTAGTACACTCGCGATCGGCGCCCACCCGGGCGTGTGGATACCGGTGGAGGCGCTGCTCGTTGCGATGTTGATCGGCGTGCGTGGAGGAGACGATCTGTTCGGGACGATCGGCTACTTCCACTACTACCTCGACGCGAGATTGGATCGGTTTCCAATTGTTCTTCACGCACAAGCTGCTGCCTAAGTGGTAACGATCCATGATCCTTCCTTAGCATGATGTTCTTGGGTGCGCGGTAGAAAAGTTTTGTTTTCTGCTTCCGTAGCCTACGCGTATTCCAATAATTGGTCCCCTCTTCAGCTAAGAAATCTACATCGGCAGATGGAATACGGGGATTATTACCCTAATATGGATCAGGCCTATTATCAGCCAGGCCAATCGACTATTGGGCATCATCGACTACGGTCTCTCGATGACCCAAGCTATCCATTCCTGCAAAGGAGACGTCAGGAGGTAGTTACCGGATGTCGGGCATTCACACTTGACCTTCGAGCAGTACACTGGCCATCATGTTTCCGACCAGTCAATATGGAGAGATTTGATGGATTTAAGAATCCCATTGAATTCCTTCAAATCTATATGACTGTAGTATGGTCAGTCGAAGGCGATGAGTATGTTATTGCCAATTACCTTCTGACAGTACTCAAAGGGTTTGCTCGGTCATGGTTGCTCAACCAACCCTTTGAGTCGATATATTATTGGAGGCACCTCTGTGAATTGCTGATAGCCAACTTCCAAGGGACGTACAACCGCCTTGGGAAAGAGGACGACTTGCATTGAATGCAGCAGAACAGCGATGAGAGCCTGTGTGAATTCATCAGGCATTTTAGCTAGGTTCAAAATTCGATTCCGAAAGTCTCTAATGCTTCTGTCATTCTGGCATTCAAGCAAAGAGTCTGCAATAAGAAAATAATCGAGGACATTGCCTTGCGTCCTCCGTCCAATGTTGCCGAACTCTTTAAGATGGCTGATCGATACTCAGCTAACTCCAAGGCAATCGAATGAACGAAAACACTCGATAGAGCCGATCGAGGAAAAAAGGAGGAAGGCGAAGGTGGAAAAAAGGAAGAAGAAATCCAAGAGCAAGTCAAAGAGTCACAAGTCCCAGGTTGATGCTTCAAATGATGTCTTGGTCATCGTTGACAAAAAGCCTTGTAATCTCGACAAAGGTAAGGGCAGAGCATTTGCTCGGAGGGATGGCAAGCCAAAGTGGTGTCCCATTCATCAGAAGGAAGGTCATGACGTCCAAAATTGCCAGTTCTTCCATAAAAAACTCAATGAATATTATTCAGGCAATGGACCACTTCCCACAATCAAGGAAGTGGGATAGTTGAGTGGACAGAAGAACTCAGATGCAGATGAAGGCATGCCTTTCCAAAGCCCGAAGCATATAATCGAGCACATCTACGGGGGCTCATCTGCATACGAGTCGAAGCGGCAGTATAAAGCTGTCGAACATGAGGTAAATTCTGTCAACTTCTCCTATGCCAATAATTTTCCTATGTCAATAATTTTCCTATGTGGTCGGAGGTTATAATCTCCTTCGGGAAGAATGACTATCTGATCCCTTTAGTTCGACGTGGTTAGTTCCTGACTGTGGTCAAACCCACCATCAACAACTACCGAGTTAATCGGGTACTGATTGATGGTGGTAGCTCTTTAAATATATTATTTGTTACTGTACTAGAAGAGATGCAGGTCCCTCAAAGCAAGATGAAACCGGAACAATATTCCTTCCATGGAATCATGTCGGGATGTACGGCCAAGCCCATTGGCTAAGTCTCCTTACCTGTAATGTTCGGAAATCCAAACAACTTCAAGATGGAGAAGATCTCCTTTGACATGGTCGATTTTGACACAGCTTATAACGCTATTTTTGGTCGGCCATACTGGCACACTTTCTGATGGTGGTTCATTATGCCTGTTAATGTCTTAAGCTGCCAGGTCCCAAGGGAGTGATCACAGTGTGTGGTGATAAGAAAATGGCATTATCGTGCGACTGCAAGTCCCTCGAGATGTTTAGCCAGCTGCCGACTTGGGAAGCCAATGTGACGCAGCCTTCGAGCAAGTACTCGAAGTCGAAAACTACGCCGAAGTCGAACAAGCCAATGTGACGCAGCCTTCCAAGACTCTTTGTATCAGAATTTCTTCTGACCCCTGCATAGGAAGACGCCCTCGTCACTTTCCTCTGAGCAAACACATATGTGTTCGCGTGGCAGCCATCCGATATAACCGGAGTCCCCAGAGAGGTGATCGAGTATAGGCTAGTTTTACGGCCTGATAAGAAACCCATAAGACAAAAATTACGGAGATGTACACTAGATCGACGTGAAGCAATCAAATTTGAATTGGACAAGTTGTTAAAGGCAGGCTTTATAAGAGAAGTTGATCTCTCCGAGTGGTTAGCTAATCTTGTAATAGTTAAAAAGTCTAATGGTAAGTGGCGCATATGTATAGACTATACCGATTTGAATAAAGCTTGTCCAAAAGATAATTTTCTTTTGCCTTGTATCAATCAATTGGTAGATTGTACTACTGGCTCTGAAATGTTGAGTTTTCTGGATGCATACTCCGGTTATCACCAGATTAGTATGTGTCCAAAAGATGAAGTGAAGACTACATTTATCACACCATTTGGGATCTTTTGTTATGTCAAAATATCATTTGGTCTGAAAAATGCTGGTCCAACTTTTCAGCATTTGATGTAGTTGACTTTTATAAATCAAATGGGCCGCAATCTAGAGGCCTGTGTTGATGATATAGTCGTCAAAGGCATCAACGACTTGATCACATTACAGACCTGCAGGAGACTTTCGATAACCTCAGGAAGCATTGCTTGAAACTTAATGCCGAGAAATGTGTGTTTGGAGTATCTTCTGGGAAGTTGCTCAGACTCCTCGCTTCGGCGAGAGGTATCGAAGCAAATCTAGAGAAGATTAAGGCCATTGAGCAGATGCGCCCTCCGACAACGAAGAAAGAAGTCGAAAAATTCACTGGTTGTATGGCGGCTCTAAGTCGTTTAATCGCACACCTAAGTGAAAAGGGACTTTCTTTCTTCAAAATTCCTAGGAAATATGAAGGTTTTGAGTGGTCGAAGGAGGCCAATAATACTTTCGAGGACATCAGGAGATATCTCACGGGTGCTCCCATACTAGTTTCTCCAAAAACAGGCGAGATGCTACTTGTGTATCTTTTTGCCATGCTACAGGCAGTAAGTGTTGTACTTGTTGCGGAATGTGAAAATGTTCAGCGACCTATATATTATATAAGTAAAGTCTTGCATGGGCCTAAGGAGCGCTACCCGCAGGTCCAGAAACTACTATATGCCCTCCTTATGTCTTCAAGGAAGTTAAGACATTATTTTCAGGTGCACAAGATTCCTGTGTCGTCTGAGTTTCCCTTGGGAGTGGTCCTCTAGGTTAGGGAAACAGCAAGACGCATGGCAAAATGGTCGGTGGAACTTGGGGAGTTTTCGTGTCCCAAACGGCCATTAAATCCCAGATTTTAGTGGACTTTATCGCTGAATGGACAAATCCTGAACTTGTTCAGGATCACTTACATTAAGTGGCTCGGGGGCTAGGGTGGTCTTAGAATCTCCTACGGTAGAGACCTTAAAGTATGCCATTCAATTGCTCTTTCCATCAACGAACAACATAGCTGAGTATGAAGGTTTGTTGGCTGGCATACGAGCCGCGAAAGCGCTCAGGATTTGTTGACTACTCGTGAGAGGAGACACTCAACTACTTGTGAATCAGGTTGGAAAAGAGTATCAATGCTCGAGTTTGACCATGTCTCAATATTTGATGGAAGTTCGCAAGCTAGAAAAGAACTTTCCTGGTTTTGAGTTACAGTATATCCCATAGAAGGATAAGTTTCTCGCAGACCAGTTAGCTCGACTAGCTTCTTCCTGTTCGCCTGTTCCATCAGGAGTATTCTTAGAGCAACTCTGGAAGCCATCATTAGTCGAAAGACTAGAGACAACTCCTGACGAGGTGGTGTCTATGGAGACCGAAGATACCTAGATGTCCGCCATCTATGAGTATCTTCACAAGGGTTGTATACCTGAAGACGATCTCGAAGCCGATCGTTTAATCCAAAAATCCTAGATGTATACCTTGGTTGAAAGGATACTCTATAAAAGGAGTACTCAAGGCATCCTCATATGCTGTATATCGCAGAAAAAGTGGTTGCAACTCCTCAACAATACACACGGGGCATCTGTGGAGCACATGCATCCTACAGAACACTGTTGGTAAGGCTTTTCGACAATGTTTCTATTGGCTGATAGTCCTAAATGATGCCAAAGAGTTGGTTAAGAAAGTATGCAATGCCAGTTTCATAACCGGCAAATACACCAACCAGCTCAAGCCCTGCAAACTATTCCTCTTTCATGATGACACATCCTCAGACCTTTTCCACGAGCACCCGGGGGCTTCGAGTTCCTTTTTGTGGCTATTGATACATTCACAAAATGGATTGAGTCCGAACCATCGGTTCGCATAACGACGGAGGGCGCAAAGAAGTTCATGATGAGAAGCATAATTACTCGATTTGGAGTCCCAAATCGAATAATTATAAACACTGGGAAGCAATTTTCTAGTACCAAATTTCAAGAGTTTTTTGAGCAGCTCGAAACCAAGCTTTGTTACACCTTAATGGCTCATCCCCAAAGTATGCGAATGGGCAAATAATGTAAGGGATCAAAACTCGAGTCTTTGATCAGTTGGTCAAACACTCGGGGGCTTGGGTACAAGAGCTCCCTTCCGTGTTATGGGCTATTCGCATGACTCCTAGCTGAGCTACTGGAGAAACTTCCTTTTTCTTAGTCTTTGGAGCGGAAGCCATGCTTCCTTCAGAACTTGAAATAAGGTCAGCAAGGGTCAAAAAATTTAACAACTTAAATGAAGAGCAACGTCGAGCAGATGATATCAATCTGCATGAAGAAAGGAGGAACCAAGCCTTAATCCGATCAGCAGTCTATCAGCAAGCCATGCGCAAGTACTACGGTCGTAAGGTCCAACCTCGTAGACTTGCTGTAGGTGACTTGCTATTGAGGAAAATCCAATCCCAGACTAATCGAAACAAACTTTCCCCCAAATGGGAAGGTTATTACATGGTAGTCGAAGTCACGCGCCCAAGCTTGGTACGACTTGCTATGGAAGACAGCTAGGTTCTTTCAAATTCTTGGAATATTGACCAATTACGTAAATTTTATGTCCAAGACTCTTGTTCCTTTGGCAATAAAGTTTAAATATTTTCAATTCTTTTTGTTCTTGTCTAATACGAGTGCTTTTTTATGTCTGCTCACTCGTTCCTAGTAACTCCAATTTGTTTTATCTAGTCGGAGAAGGGCACAACGCTAGTCGATGTCTCTCCTTTCTGCACGTGGTCCTACCCGCTAGAAGGATATTCCTAGTGATATACTGAACCTCATCTCTTGCTGCTAGAACAAAATAAATGAGACATCGTCGAACATGATAGTCAGACATGCATAAAGTAACTCGGGCGATCATCTCGCCACCATTTTGTTTTCGATCATCAATGTTTCGACTACCTTCAGGCGTTCCTCTCTTTCCTCAGTGGATACGTGTAACATCCTGTTTTTAGGGAGTTTTAAAGCCTTTATTTTAAAAATGAATTATCGGATTTTTCTGGAATTAAATCAAGCTTCAAATGAATTTTCAAAATTTTAACTGATTTAATATGATTAAAATAAACCTTAACATAAGCTGAAAATATTTTATTTGAGTTCCTAGTGTCTCAAGAAATTTTTTGGTATTTTTGGTGAATTTTTGGGGTTTATCTGTTATTTTTCTGGAGCTCCTGGTATTTTATTTGGATTTAATAAAAAGAAAAGCATAAAACTCATTTTCCCCAAACCCTATCCGGCCGGATTCGACCCGGCCCACCTACCCACGCACCCGCCTCCACCTGCGCCCAACATGTGTCGGCCCCTTGGCCCACGCCCGCATCTGCTCGCCCACGCCCCGTGTTGCCCTAGCCGCCACGCCCTGATCCGCTCTCCACCATCCGATTTCCCCACGACTCATCTTAGCCGTCCATGCGTCCCGACCGAGTTCTCCCTCACAATGCGCCGTATCCGGATTGGACTCCCTCAGTTCGCGTGTTTTAAGACTCGCTGCCTTATCGGTTCGTGTGCACACCATCGCCGCTGCCTCCGACCACCGCCACCTTCCTCGCCTCGCGCCGCCCCCCACTCGCTGCTGACCGTGCGCCTCGCCCCGCACCGCGCCTGCATCCGCTCTCCCGTGCCTCGCGCCCGCACTGCGACACCTCGTACGGTGAGCCCGAGCCACGCGTCAGCGATCGAGCGGCTGTCGCCTCCAATCCTCACCGTTGATCCAGATCTAGATCGACGGCCTAGATGCTGCCACGCGTCGCAACTCCAGCCATCCAATCTAGCCGCAGCCGCCACACCCGCGCCGAGCCACGTTATCCCTAGGTACCACGTGTCACACCACATGTCGTGCCACATCAGCGCCACGTTAGCCAAAACCGAGCCCCGGCTGCCACGTCAGCTGCCACGTGTCAGCACTAGCGCATGCCACGTCAGCCCTAGTGCACTGTTCCGTGGACCCGGTCTACCGTGAACTCTTCCTTCCCGTGCACCCGGTCCACAGCACAGTGTGATTTCTAATTTACCAGTATTTTTCTTTAGATTAAATTTTTCGAGAGCCCATTCTCCTCCGTCCTAGCTCCATTTAACCCCGTTCTTTTTTCTAAATTCATCTAAAATCGAGCTCTAGCTTTTGGTTCTATTTTTAAGGTTTTTGGAGTTCATTTTCTTATCATTTTATGTGTTTTTGTTGTTTCGGTCGTTTCCCTCTCGTTAGATTCTGATTCTGGAGGAGCATGAGCGACGCTAGAAGATCCCGAGTACCTCGCTGAGCATAACCAAGGTAAGTCGTGTCCTTTGATCATGTTGAACCCAGTTTGCAATTTATTATTTAATTATTTTATTTTAAATTATCTTGCATCACTATTTAATAACAAACATTTGTATATGGTAGTTACCGTCCCACATTGAATTATTCCCCCTTGATAATTTGAGTACCATGATGCCATTTTCACCATAGGTTGGGAATGTTATTAATGATGATATGCTAGTTGTCACATGGGTTGTACGATAGAATGCTTAGCCTGCTTAATCTACGATCGGGTTTGTCATCACATGTGAATCTTTAACTTGTTAATGATATATGGAACTGTGGTTGGTGCCACATGTATTAAAATTTGTGCCATGATATTGGTGTGTCATCGGTGTGGTCATACAAACTTGGTTTTCACTCCGACGAGTGATCGTGCAGTAAAGGGGGAAGTGTAGGTTCACTTCGTGGGATGTGGGAGTCTCGCCCGGGTAGACTTAAGGACTTAACTTTGTGCACCATTGATCTGAGTTTTATCGTGTAAATCACATGTCTAGTATGGGATAGACCTGACTGATTAATTTGGGATATTTTAATTTCAATCTCGCCATTGTGATGAACATGGTCGCTGATTTCCATGTGGCGCAAGGGGGTGTGATGCGAAACCCTAGTGGGCGGGATTGAGTTGAGATTGAACTTTGTAAAGGCCTTGTTGTTATTTTCTTTAACATGAGGATTATGACATCTTGTGGGTAGGGTTGTGTAATCTCTGCAGAGTGTAAAACTATTCGAATAGCCGCGTCCTCGATCATGGACAACGCTTGGTGATTTCACACGGGGGTTAGTGAATTCATTTAAACTTGTGGATTTTGGTTGGTTAGTGAACAAGTAGTTCACTTTTGGCTTAGCTTGTGGATGGGATGTCCACATGAGGTTTACTTCAACTCCATTGATTATTTATTATTGTTATCCATTAAAGTTCACTTTCAATCTATTTATCATATTTATCTTGAAATGTCATTTATGCAAATTAACCTTTCAGCCCCCTATTGGTAAGCCTTGCATAGTATATTGCATTCATTTGTTACAAACGACTTATTGAGTACCAATGTACTCACGACTTTACGCCTATGTTGCTCAGTTGAGAGGAGGAGTATTATCAGCAGGAGGTACCAGAAGGAGAGTACTTCGATGACTTTACGGATTAGGACTTCGTTCTCCACTCGATAGCCTGTGGGCGTGTCGATTGGCTGCTACGCTTTGTTTTGGTTTTATGCTGCTAGATTTTAAGCCCTTCCGGCTAGTGATATTGTAAGCTTGACCATAAGGTCGTACCTTTGAGATTTATTATTATTTGAGGTTTTCCTTTATTTTAGCGTGTGTATGGTTGTGATTACATCTATATTTAACTGTGTGCACTAGCGTGATCCTGGACTAGTGTAGTTTACACAGAGAGTCCAAATTTGCATATTCAGATCTCGACAACACGTCCACAAAAATGCGAGGAGCCTCCACGTCCATGGACGGAGCCTTCTTGCAGATGTTCTTAAGATGGACGTTGATCTTGCCCAAGTCAAAGTATGTTCCATTCAAACCATAGTCAGAATACAGAACCCCAAAGATACTCTCAGAAGGGGAAGAATTTAACTACACTTACTAGTTTCATAATCTCTAGTCATGTCGAAAGCACCAGAGGACATCCACATGGCATGCTCTCGCCTCTTCAAAGGGCTAATGAGGCCGGTGATGCAGTCCTTGACTACATGCCAACCCATCAGCCCGTTGTCCCTCAGCTCCTTGATCACGGAGATGTAAGGAGCAATCCTCGTGATGTCTTTTGGGACCGACTTCCTAGAGGTACTCTTCTCGGCTCCCTTACCCACGAATGAGAGGCTGTCTTCACTCGTGGTCTCCCAATAGAACCACTTCTACTTCCACGATGGCCACAATGACTTTGTAAACATCAGGATGTAGGCTTCGGACTTGCCGATATGGAGCTTGAATCCACAGCTCTCAGCGATCCCAGCCTGGCGGCTTAGCTCATGGTAATAGCAGAAAAGCTCCAAGTCCGCAGGTATTCCCAAGTACGCTTCGCATAGATAGACGAAGACGCTCAACATCATAATCGAGTTGGAAACTAAGTTCGCCAACTCGATTCCGAAGTACTCTAGAACAGCGGTAAAGAAGGGATGAGTAGGGGGTCGGAGGCCACACTCACAATACGCTTGGAACATCGGGATTTGGCCGATTTCTCCCGATGGCCAATGTTGCTTGGCGGCCTCGATCCACCTTACGAACTTGTGCGGCGGAATGTACTCAATTTTCTCCAGCTCCCTCAGCTTGGAGCTGTCCATCTCCGACACCTCCCAGTTCAAAGTTTGCTTCGCCATCTGTTCTTGACTAAGATGTTTGAATTCTGGAAGAGGTTTGAAGGTGGACGGCGACTTGTTCAGCAGAAAGTTCAAATGGGAATGAAGATGAAGGTAAAAGCCGAAGGGTTGTCCAAACGCTACCTTTTTATCGAAAGCTTCGGCTATCAACCTCGAAAGTTGAGCGGTTTTCTCGGGAAACGAACTAGCAGACAGATTTATGAGGGCTATTTAAGAATCCGTTTGGAGTCTATTTTCTCAACTCACGTAAAATTATCTTTCTGTTCAAGCACACTTCTATTCAAATATTGAAAAGGCCTTGCTTACAATCAACCATGACTACCGCTTGTATGACTAACCCATTTTCACTTAAGTTCGGGCGTTAGATAATGAGGATAAAATAATCCTCTAGTTTATTACGTCAGCATATTTCTCGAATATACCCCTTAGCGGTAAGGGAGAAAATTCATAAGGTAGTCGTAGATCTCAATACGACTACTCCGTAAACCCTTCTATGACTACCTAGTCGTAAGTCTCACTACGACTACCTAGTCGTAAGCCCTTCTATGACTACCTAGTCATAAGTCCTGCTACAATTTCCTAGTCGTAAGCTCATATGACCACTTAGTTGTAAGTCTTACCTACGACTACTTGGTTAAGTCCCATTGCGACTGCCCAAGTTAACAACTGACATACTCCCGCGGTAGGGCGGTCTGACAAGGCAGTTAAGTATGCTCTTATACACTGATAAAATGTGCATGTCTTTACTTTGTGTGTTCACATTACAACCTTGATAGCTTTCCCATGAATACATATATTCTCGCAGTCAGTGCATGGACAATACATATATTCCACCCATTTATTCAACATATCCTCCTTGGCAGCTCTTGTAAAAGCAGACACACCATTAATGTACTCTTCACTCACACGACTTGCAGTATACATCCAGCTTTGGTCCTATATTATGTACATATATAACAACTTAATTAGTATTAAAAACCAAAAATCCCAGAACAACAACTCCAAGTCACTGTGTGTAAATCGCACTATCCCAGAAAAAGCTAGTACACACAGGTTCAACAGTGATACATATCATGCATAACAACCACAAAATATTATTAAGCAAAGGTACGGGCCTTATGGCCAAGTTTTACAAAAGACGGCACATGGCCAACTGAAATAAAAATAGCGGAAAATAAATAACAAAAGAACAGCCCATCCCGCTCGCTTGAGCGAATGATCATAAGACGCGGCCTACTCGTCGAAGTCCACACCGAAGTCGTCGAAGTCGTACTCTGGCAACAGATTTTTAGCAAGGTGAGCACTTTAAAGTTCTTCACAAGTTACACCAGAAAATATAACAGAATGAATGCATGCATAGGGATTGACAAAGGAAGGCTTAATAGGGTACTTGTGCAGAAAAGCAATACTAAAATTTAAATACCATAATGTAAGTATGAAAAGCTGAATTTTAATACATCATATGAAACAATGTTTTAACAATGTATTAACGTTAGTGTAGGCTCCGACCTATACTAACCTAACCACGGGTATCCCACCCGGACCATTGTCAAAATCAAAGTTATTTATCCAAAACCAAATTTTATAAAACCAAGTCAAATCTGTGAAAACTCTACTGAGCATGTCCATGACTCTGCAGAGGTGTACAACTTTACCCACAAGACGTGTCCTTCCTTTTGAGCCACGTGATTAATACACTGCCTTAGGTGTGCGGCGGGGAATTCACGACAGGCCGTTACAATGATCCATAGCCAAAATAGTTACGCCGCCACTAAGGTTTCACCACAACTCGAATCCACGAGTTGGAACCCCCTCTTGTGCCATGTGAGACTTCTCGCGGCTTGTGCCACGCTCATATTCATCCTATAGCGTTTCTATGTTTGGAATGTTATACATTACTTAGCCTGGTCCGTCCCATACCGGACTTGTGATAGTACAAGGTGACTTTGTAAAATAATTCACAGAAATGGTCCTTAATTTGACTTAGGCTCAACCACAGTTCTCGTGCTCGACAATCCACAACGTGTCACCAAACACGATGTATGCTGGCACCCCACCACCTAACCAATAGCCTAAGTCCAAATCAAGCTTTCTATTTTTATTTTTAAATCATTTTACAAACTATCCTTGACTCTCCGAAGTCAAGAATGCATTAATAGAAACTGTCATTTCATGTGAAATAATTGATCCCACCTAAATCATTCTAAGCCAGGCTAATCAATTTTCTAAAAAATTCTAGTTACTACTACTATACCAACTAGTTTTTATCTAGGTGACTAGGTATGTGATAGCAAGAAGCAAATTTGGCCATACAAAGGAACATGGGTATTAACTAGAGTTTAAACCGTCTTTATATTACAATTGAATAAAAACTAAGCATGCATATATAGTAAAATAATATAAATAATTTAAAATAATAGGAACAATATGGTCAATGGTGTAACTTACCTTGCTTGAAGTTCTGCTGCGAATCGTTGTCGAAATCGAACTCTCCTAAATCATCAAAATCTATACGCGAAGAATCAATTAAAATTCAAAAATAAAATTCAAAAATTGATGGTCGCCGGCGCTCCAACAGGCGGCGGCGCCGGCCGAGGTGCGAAAAAGGAAGTGGGCAGTGAGGGGAGTGTCCTGATACCTTGTGCGGACCCTGAGGGTGGCCGGAGGGGGCTGGCGGCGAAGAAAGGCGGCGGTCGGAGAAGGCTCACGGTGGCGGGGGTGATCTGGTGGCGGGAAAGCTCGGTGGAGGGGTGGTCGACGATCGCTGAGGCACGAGGAAGGTCGGAGTAGCGTCGGCGAGGAGCGAGGAGGCCGGAGGTGGCCGGAATTGCTCACCGGAGCTAAAAGTGGCCGGCGGAGGAAAAGTGAGGAGCGGGGAGGCTCGAGGCTCAACGTCCCGAATTGGAGGGTGAGGGGGAGGCGGTGTGTCAAGGGGATGCTTGGGGAGAGCTTTATATAGGCGGAGGGGGACGCTGGAGGGGGTAATGGCTCGCCGATTTTGGTAACGGCCGCAAGGCTTAAATGCGCCGGTGAAAGAGGGTTTAAAGAGGAAAGTAACACTCGGATTGAGTGCGGTGGTGAATGAGGACCATAAAGTGCAATTGCACAGGAAGATTTGGTGGAAGAAACCGTCGATTTAAAATCTCGGTTTTGAGCGTTAATGGCGGCGGCGGCTGTGGCGCGAGGAGGAAGATCCGACGGAGATGATGGGCCTAACAAGCAGGCCCCGCTTGTCAGCGAGAGAGAAAAGGAGGAAAGGGGGGCAGTGGCACGGATTTGCGACAAGTGGCAAGGGAAAGAGAGCAGGGCCGTGCGATCCCGAGTGAAGCAGTAAGTTAAGAGCAACGGCCAATATTCGATTGGCAACGGATATCAAATCGGAGCCGTTCAAGCGAGGCCAAAGGGGTAAGTGACTTTGTGCGACTGAGATTTGATCCAGCGGCTGGTGGTTAAATCAGGACTGTCGAATGGGGATGAAGAGGTAAGTGGCTGGTAGCGACCGAGATTGATCGAGAGTGGAAAGGTGAGATCTGATACATCGAGTGCAACAAGTGGTTAAGTGCGGCTATGATTAAATCGGCCAAGGGGAAAGAAGATCAGAGCCCAACATGTGTCGGTTTTAGGGGAGAGGGAAGCGGGTGAAGGGGTAAGGGGAGATGGGCGGCTGAGAATAAGTCCGGCGACGGGGTTTGGCCCGATGCGTGACACACATCAGCACGAGGGGAGTTTTTAGGTTATTTCTTTTTAAGATTTTCAGAAAAGCTTAGGAGGGTTTAAAAAGCTTAGAAAAATACCAAATAAATTTTAAAAATTCCAAAAAAATTCAGAGAATCCTCTGGAACTATTTTGGACTTGAGAAAAATACTTCTAACACATGAAAGTATTTAGTTTTCTGTAAAATCACAAAGTAGCCTTAAAAGTGAGTTTTTAAATTCTAGAAAATTCTGAAAATTTCAAAAATACATAAATGACTTAGGGAAATTGTAATACATTTATTTTGACCTTTATAAAATAGGAAAAAAAATAAATTTTCTCATACCCAAGCTTGAAATAAGATCGACAAAATCCAATTAAATTCCAATAAATCACACAAAATAGAGAAAGAAAATTTTGGGATGTTACATTACACTATACATCCAGCTTCGGTCCTATATTATACACATATATAATAACTTAATTAGTATTAAAAACTACATGCATTGAGACTAGCTAAATCTAAATTAGCTAGATCTTCAAAGTATCTATATAACAGTCACCGAAAATTAGCTAGATCTAAATTTTGACACAACGAAAATTTTTTTTATTACTAACCATATCTAGGGCAACCAAGAATTTGATGAATCTTCAAAGCTCTCTTGCCAAATAAGCCTCCTCCCACCAAATTAAATGGCCTGAAAGCCTTTGCCACCTCCAGCTGTAGCACCGGCTAGATGTGGATCGAAATGAAGATAGATGTGGTTCTGACGCGAGCAGGAAATACCTAGTCGGATTATCACAGACGGTTTTTAAGAAAACCCATCTATGGTAATGGAATATCACAGACGGTTTTCAATATAAAATCGTCTGTGATATTCCAGATTATCACAGATGGTTTTTGTTAAAAACCGTCTGTGATATTGGAATATCACAGAGCCAGAATTGTGCAATACAGTTTCATATTAAAAACCATTTGTGATAATCTGAATTGCACAATTTAGGCTTGTTTGTTAATTTGTTGTGTGTGTTCATGGCATGCCACACAACCTAGCTTGTGTCATTGTGTGTTCTCGCATGCAGTTTTGGAAAATTTTGGTACCTAATTTCTTACAAAATTCTTGAAATTTTATACTCAAAAATTGCTTACCGTTGTCTGTAATTATTCGACTTGGAACTCCAAATCAAGTAATCACGCTTCTCATCATGAACCTTTTTGCGGATTCCATTGTTATCCCTGTCACAAGTTCGGCCTCGATCTATTTTGTGAATATGTCAATAGCCATAAAAAGGTACTCAAAGCCCCCTGGTGCTCTTGTAAACAGACCTAGGATATCAAGACCTCAGGTTGCAAAAGGCCAAGTAGAGGGATTGTTTGAAGAGCCTAAGCTGGTTGGTGTATTTGCCTGCCATAAAACTGGCATTGTATACACTTCTTAACCAACTGTTCCATGTTATTAAAGGCTGTTGGCCAGTATAAACCTTGTCGAAAGGCCTTTCCGATCAGCATTCTGTAATAGACATGTGCTCTATAGATGTCCCCATGTATGTCATTAAGGAGTTGTAATCCTTCTTTTTGCGATATGCATCGCATGAGAAACCCCTTGAATACTCCGCTTATAGAGTATCCCATCAACCAAAGTATATATTTTGGCCTTGCGGGATAGACAATATGCTTCGAGATCGTCGTCGAGTACTGAACCTTTCTGAAGATACTTGTAGATGGAAGCCATCTAGGTATCCTCGTACTCTAGAGAGACTGCCTTATTAGGAGTTGTCTCTGGTACTTCAACCAGAGACAGTTTCTAGAGTTACTCCAAGAAGACTTTTTGTGGTACCTGTCATCGGAAGGAAGCTATTCAAGCTAACTTGTCAGCAAGAAAGTTATCCTTTGTGTTCTGCGACTAATACTGCACTTACTGCTTGTGCATGGCAGATAGATATACTAAGAGTGTCTTGACTGGTTTCGAAGAAACCAAAACAGGAGCACTCGCAAGATGTCTCTTAACATCCTCAAAGACGTTAGCCTCTTTCGACTACTCAAAATCCTTGTGTTTCCTTAGAAGCTTGAAGAAAGAAAGTCCTTTCTCTCTCAGTCGTGTGATGAAACGACTTAGAATCGCCATGCACTCGGTGAATTTTTGAACTTCTTTCTTAGTGGTCGGAGAGCGCATATGCTCGATGGCCTTGATTTTTTTAGGATTTGCTTCAATACCTCTTACCAAAACAAGGAATCCGGGCAACTTTCCTAAAGAAACTCTGAACATACACTTCTCGTGATTGAGTTTCCAGTGGTACTTTGTGAGGTTATCGAATATCTCTAGTAGGTCTAAAATATGATTAAGTTGTTTGATGCCCTTTACGACTAGATCATCAATGTAGGCTTCTAAATTTTGTCCCATGTGATGTATAAAGTTTAATTGCATCAAATGTTGAAAAGTCGTATCAGCATTTTTCAAACTAAATGATATTTTGACGTAGCAAAATACTCCAAATGGTGTAATAAATATGGTCTTCTCTTCATCTTCTGAAGACATACTAATCTAATGATAACCAGAGTATGTATGTAAAAAACATAACATTTCACAACTAGCAGTAGAGTCAACTAATCGATCAATACGAGGAAGTGGAAAATTATTATTTGGACAAGATTTATTTGAATCGGTATAGTCTATACACATACGCCACTTACCATTAGACTTCTTAATCATTACAGGGTTATCCAACCACTCTGAGTGATTGACTTCTCTTATAAAGTCTGCTTTTAGTAGCTTGTCCAGTTCTGATATGATAGCTTCATGTCTATCTGGTGTGAATATCTGTAATTTTTGTTTTACGGGCTTCTTATCAGGCCGTAGAGCTAGCATGTGCTCGATTACCTTCTTGGGGACTCTGGTGATGTCGGATGGCTGCCACGTGAATACATCTACGTTTACCCAGAGGAAAGTGATGAAGGCATCTTCCTATGTGGGTCGAAAGTAACCCCATGCGAACGGTCTTCGAAAGCTTTGCTAGGTCCAAAGAAAGCTCCATGGCTTTGATGTAGCTTTAGGCTTCTAGTGCTTAGTCGAAGGCTGCGCATTGGTAACTTCTCTAGTTGGGACCATCTTGAGGGACTTGCAGTCGCATGTAAGCACTATTTTCTTGTCACAGCGGATTGTGATCACTCCCTTGGGACTTGTCATTAAGACTTTGATACACATAGTGAGCGACAATAAAAAATTGCCGACTTACACATAGTGAGCGACAATCAGTAATTGCCGACTTACACATAGTGAGCGACAATCAGAAACTATATGAGTATCACATTATACGCCATGTCAACATCAACCACATCAAAGGAGACTTTCTATGTCCTGAAGTTGCCCGGAGACCCAAACGTAACAGGTAGAGAAACTTGGCCAATGGGTTTGGCGAAGACCTTGGTACGATCCCATGGAATGAGTATCGCATAGGCTTTATTCTGGTACAAGGGATTTGCATCTCATCCAAAGCACTTATAAATAAAATATTTAAAGAACTACTACCATCATTCAACGTGTAATTCACTTCATAGTTATTGATGGTGGGTTTGACCACGATCGAAAACCGACTTAGTCGAGTCAATGGGATCGGACAATCACTTTTTTCAACAAAGATGGCGACTTTCGACCACTTAGTAAGATTATTAATAAAGGGAGGGTCGACGAAGTTTACCTTGTTAGATATATCTCATATAGTTGTGTAATTACCCTGTTGTATAAGCGGTTTCCTGCATATATGACATACTCGTACATGTATATATATTCGCCCATTGGCCTCATGATGAATACAAGCACTATTCATAACATGGTATCAAAGCCAAGGGTTTGTCATACCTAGGGCTTCATCTTACTTGCTGTTGTCAGCTGCCATTGCTTTTCCGCACCGGATCCTCTTCTTTCGTCGGATCCTCTTCTTCCTGTCAGCCGCCATTGCTTTTCCACACCGGATCTTCTTCCGTCGGATCCTCTTCTTCCCACCGTCGATCTATAGCCCATTTTTGGATTGATCTACGGCGCCCCGAGCCTGCCACTCGAAGACTAT
This sequence comes from Melocanna baccifera, assembly GCA_036346265.1. Classification (NCBI taxonomy): domain Eukaryota; kingdom Viridiplantae; phylum Streptophyta; class Magnoliopsida; order Poales; family Poaceae; genus Melocanna; species Melocanna baccifera. Next base: position 19,160,765 of record CM070704.1, on the reverse strand, counting down.
CGCCAGCGAACGCTGCTTGACGCCCTTCGCCCAGAGATCGCCTGTTGGAGCCCACTGGGGCTATCGCGGTCGCAACTAATCAAACACTGCCCGCCACCGCTGAGGAGATCGCCATCGTGGTCTTCACCTGGAGACCGTCTGGTGTCGAAGGCGAAAAGGGGCACCGAGCTTTCTTTGGTGGAGGTGGTAGATCAAAGGGCCTAGTGCCCTCCTTTTTTCGGTGGAGGCAGCGGATCTGAAAGCCACGGCGGCCAAGCTTCTCCTTTCTTCGGTGGAGGCAACGGATCTAGAAGCCCCAGCGGTCGAGCTGCTTCCTTCACCCGTCGCACCTATCACCTGCCCGGATCTCCCACCGCTGCTCTCTGACTGCCCGCAGCCTACCCAGATTTGCTGGTCGCCGCTTGGAGCATGATCGCCTGTCGCCGATATTTGGCCGGTGATCAAAGGGATCCTGGGCCGCCTGCTTTGCCTTCATATCTCCGTTCGAGATCGCCTCCAGGGCCGTCAACATCGTCTTCAGAGGGATCCGAGGCCGCCGGTGTGTGCGGTCGTATGGCCCATCATAGGAGGCTGAGCCAATTTTAAATCAAAACCACCCGAGGAAAAAGAAAGAAGAAAAAGAAAGAAAGAAAAAAAAGAAAAAATGTCTTCTTTTGCAAGCTCAGTTTCTATTCCTCGTTGCCCGGTGATCTTCGATGGTCTCAACTATCAGGATTGGTTTCAACATATGCATCTCCACATGCGTGGTCAGCGTCTTTGGGAGTTTCTTACCGGCGAGTTGCCTTGTCCGTCTCGCCCTACTCCACCTGCTGTGCCTGTACTCCCAAAAGATGCTTCTGAAGACACATACAAAGGCATCTAAGGCTTTTGAGTTTGCCATAGAGACTTTCAAGTCTCAGTATACTGCTTACAAGACATGAATCAATGAGGATGCGCGTGCATCTGCTATTCTGGTTACCATTATGTAGGTGCATCTCACTGGTGATGTTGTTGGTCTGGCTTCCGCCTAGGCAATGTGGGCACAACTGTGCCATCTGGTGATTCCTTGTATCTTGCTATTGTGCGTCAGGAGCAGTCAGTAACATCCTATTTTTTAGCCCTTTTTAAAGTCTTTAAAAAAATTTATTAATTGAATTTTCTAGAATTTATTAAAGCTTTAAATGAATTTTAGTGAATTAAAAGGATTTAATCTGACTAAAATAAATATTTACATAAGCTAAAAATATTTTATTTGGGTTCCTTGTGTCTCGAGAGATTTTCTGGAACTTTGTAAGATTTTTTTGGATTTATTTGCTATTTTCTAGAGCTCATTCTGTTTTATTTATTTTTTTGAAAAAGAAAAATCCGGAAAACCCTTATGAACAGTAATGGGCCGGCCCATCACTGTTGACCGACCCAGCCTCCCACAGTCGTCCAATCCCGTGCTCACTGCGCATCGCACATCCGCTCGCCCGAGCCCGCTAGTTCGCCCGCAGCCGCCCAACTGTGCCCGTGCCTTGTGTCGGCCATCTTAGCCGCCATGCACTGTGCATCTGCACGTCCTCCCGTGGTCATCAGATTGTTGCTCACATCGCACATCTCGCACCCGGACTTCGCCGCCCGTCGTCCCGCGCACGCAAGTCTCAACGTCCGTGCCCAAGAGGGATTCCTCGCATGTGCACGCCATAACTGAGCCGAACTCCCCTTGACCTCTATGCATATAAGCATGTCATGCCTGCCGCTCTCCGCATCTCCACCGTCGCTGAGTGCTCCGCCATCCCGAGCTTCGCCGTCGTCGCCGAAGATCGCCATTCTCGGAGTCGCGCACCTCTGCGCCATCTGCACAACCCGCTGCCGCTACTCCGCCACTCACCGGAGCTTCCCCATCCCTGCACTGCCGTCGCACCCAAGCCCGCTGCCGCACCCCCACACTCGCCACACGTCCGCACCGCCGCCGAGATCTCGCGATGTCGGCCGCACTACGCGCTGCTGACAATTCACCTTCTCAGTGGACCTGGTCTACCGTGAGCCAAGAGGCTGACAACCCGGTCCCACTTGTTAGTTGTATTGTGCGATAGACTCGTGGACCTGACCTATCCGAGTCAGTATCCTAGTCAGCAGACACGTCAGTCCTAGCCACACGTGGAGCCATGTGTCCGTGCCACATCAGCGTCATGTCAGCACCGACTACCCCTAGGGGCCATGTCAGTCTGCCATGTCAGCATGCCACGTTAGCCCTAGTGCCACGTGTCAGCCCAGTCAGCTGCCGCGTTAGCCCTAGCTGCCGCGTCAGCATCCACCCCATGCACTGCTCCATGAGCCGAGTCCATCGTGAACCCATTTTTTCCTGTGCACCGAGTCCACAACATAGTAGCTTTTTCTGATTTTCTAGTATTTTCTAGCCAAATAATTTTCTAAGAGCCTATTCTCCACCGTCCTAGCTTCAATTAGCCCCATTCTGTTATTCTAAATTCATCCAAAATTGAGCTCTACCTTTTGGTTATGGTTTTGAGATTTTTGGTGCTCATTTGAATTTTATTTGATTTTATTTTTGTGCTACGGCTATTTTCTCCCTCGTTAGATCCAGAGCTCCCTCGCTGAGCTAGACCAAGGCAAGTCGTGTCCTTTGATCATGTTGAACCTAGTTTTCAATCTATTATTTATTTATTTTGATTTAAATTATTCTGCATCGCTATTTCGTTACAAATCCTTGTATTGGTAGTTATCCTCCCAATTGAGTAATCCCTCCTTGATAATTTTGAATACCATAATGTCATTGTCACCATAGGTTAAAAAATTATTTAGTAATATCATACTAGATGTCACATAGGTGGTATGATTAATATGCTTAGTCATGCTTATAGTTCGATGGATTCATCATCATATGTGAATAATTAATTTGACTTAATGAGATATTGAATCGTGGATGGTGCCACAGTTATAAAAATTTGTGCCATGATATTATGTGTCATTGGTGTTGACTATACAAAACTGGTTTTCACTTGGGCGAGTGATCGTGTAGTAAAGGGGGAAGTGTGGATTCAATTCGTGGGACTTAACTTTGTGTGCCATTGATCTGAGCTTTACCCTGCAAACTACATGTCTAGTATAAGATAGACCAAACTGATTAATTTAGGATATTTCAATTTCAATCTCGCCATTGTGATGAACATGGTTACTGATTTCCATGAGGTGCAAGGGGGTGTGATGCGAAACCCTAGCGGATAGGATTGAGTTGAGGTTGAACTTTGTATAGGCCTTGTTGTGATTTTCTTTAATGTGAAGATTATCACATCGTGTGGGTACAGTTGTGCAACCTCTACAGAGTGTAAAACTATTTGAATAGCCGTGTCCCCGGTTATGGACAATGCTCGGTGATTTCACACGAGGGATAGAATTTTCATAAAAACTTGGATTGGTTATACTAGAAAGTGAACGGTTAATTTACTGTTGATTTAGCTCATGAATGGGAGGTTCACAAGTGGTTTATTCAATTCCGTTGATTATTTATTATTATTTTTCTTAAAGTTATTTTCAATCTATTTACCATATTTACTTTAAAATATTGCTTTCTATAAATTAACCTTTCATCCATCCATTGGTAAGTCTTGCATAGTATATTACACTTATTTGTTACAAACGACTTGCTGAGTACCAATGTACTCACGGCCTTATGTCCACTATTGCTATGTTGAAGAGGAGTTGTACCAGCAGGAGGTACTAGAAGGATGATACTTTAGTGACTTTACAGAGTAGGACTTTGCTCCCTAGTCGATTGGCAGTGGGCATGTCGAATGGCTTCCACGTTTATTTTTGTCTTTCCGCTGCTAGATTTTACGTTCTTCAGGCTAGTAAGTTGTAAGTTTGACCATAAGATCGTACTCGGATCATTATTAATATTTGAGTTTTTCCTTTATTTCATCGAGTATATGGTTGATATCTTATCTATATTAAACTGTGTACACTAACGTGATCTTGGACTAGTGTAATATACACAGAGAGTCCTAATTTGCATATTCGGGTCTCAACACAGTCACTACAACAGGGAGATGCCAGTGTGGACGAGTTCTACGCTCAGCTGTCCGTGGTATGGTGCCATATTGACTCCTTAGGGCCAGATGTTTATTGCAACTGTCAATGCTGTTAGCATCAACAATTTCACCTAGAACTTCGTCGCATCTATGACTTCTTGACACGTCGCCGGTCAGAGTTTGAGCAGACTCGTGCTCAATTGCTAGCTTGTCACCCTCGTGTGACTCTGTTGGAGGCCCTTACAGCTGTTCGTACTGAGGAGATCACCTTTGTGGTTCAGGTCTACTGTCACCATCGTCGTTCCCTTCGGTTTTGACAACCTTTTCAGCTTCTACTCCTCCTGCGTCGCCAGTTACGTCTTCATCGGTTGTGCCTCCACCAATGACAGCTGCTGTTGGTAGGAGATTCCACTGCACCTATTGCAACAAGGATAGACATCTGGAGCAGTTTTGCTATAAGAAGAAGAAGGATTTTCGTCGTGGTTCTCGTCCTTCGAGGGGCACTAGAGGTTCCTCCTCTCAGCGGAGTCCTAGTGCCTTTGACACTCAGTAGTTTCTACAATTGTTAGGCCGCATGGTTGCATCTGCATCATCAGGTACTGCCGATTCTACTACTTAGTCTTCAAATGAGAGACTACCTTCTACTCCTTCCGCGGGTATATCACCTTGGATTCTTGATTCTGGAACTTCTTTTCATATGACATCTGATTCTACCACTCTCACTTCCATTAATCCTTTAGTTGCCCCTATCACTATTCAAACAGCAGATGGTACCTTTCTTTCTATCATAGGACGAGACACTCTTTTAAATTCATCTTTTATTTCTTCCTGCTATTTCTCATGTCCCAAAACTAACTATGCAACTCATATCTGCCGGTTAGCTCACTGATCATGATTGTCGTGTCATTCTCGATTTTGATTTTTATTGTGTTCAGGACTCTGGTTGGTACTAGCCCCCACCACCATGATTCCCAACGGCTCTGGGAGCTTGAGTGGCTTCGTCTTCCTTCTGTTGCTCCTGCCAGTCTAATCACCTCCACCACTGCCTCCACATCTGCTGTTTTGCTCAGTGGCATCATTGTTTGGGACATCTTTGTGGGTCACGTATGTCTTCTTTACTTCGTCGTAGCCTTTTAGGATCTGTGTCTAGTGATGCTTCTCTTAATTGCTAGGATTGTAAACTTGGCAAACAGCTTCAACTCCCCTATTCTTCTAGCGAGTCAGTATCTCAGTGTTCTTTTCATCTTGTTCATTCTGATGTACGGGGACCAGCTTCATCGATATTATATAATTTTTATTGATGATTTTTCTCAACATACATGGATATACTTTATGTCATCTCGTAGTGATGTTTTATCCATCTACAAGATTTTTGCCAACATGGTCCGTACTTAGTTTGACTCTTCTATTCGTGTTTTTCGTACTGATTCTGCTGGGGAATACTTATCAGGAGCTCTTCGTGGTTTTTTTACTGAGCAAGGCACTCTATCTCAGTTTTCTTGTACCGGTGCTTATGCTCAGAATGGTGTGGCTGAACGCAAGCATTATCATCTTCTTGAGATAGCTCATGCTCTTATGTTTGCTTATAATGTTCCACCACACTTCTGAGCTGAGGTTGTTTTCACTACCACTTTTTTGATCAATATTCAGCCCTCCTCTGCTCTTAAAGGTGGGATTCCAGTCGAGCATCTATGTGGCAAGACTCTTGATTATTCCAGTCGAGCACAAGGGATATCATTGTTAGGACGGTGCAGATAGAAAGGACGAGACTCATCAAAAATCCTCTCCTGAGGTTGCTCCTGGTCTTGTTCCTTCTTATCCTCTCTACTATACTCGTCGTCCGCGGGTTAAGGACTTTTCTGATGTACCATCTTCTTTTGATAGGCCACCCTATTCGGCCTCTCCTCGCTATGCTCTTCACGATCATCAGTCTATTTGGCCTCCTACGCGTTTTAGTTTTGCTGTCGCTGCTCTTGCTGAACCGACTTCTTATTGTGATGCTGTTATTCATTAGGAGTGGCAGCATACGATGGTAGAGGAGATTGCTGCCCTTGAGCGTACTGGCACGTGGGATCTTATTCCTCTTCCTACACGTGTCACTCCTATCACATGCAAGTGGGTCTATAAGGTTAAGACTCACTCTGATGGTTCTCTTGAGCACTACAAGGCTCGTCTTGTGGTACGTGGTTTTCAGTAGGAGCATGGTCATGACTATGATGAGACTTTTGCTCCCGTTACTCATATAACCACTGTTTGCACTCTTCTTACTGTAGCCTCTATTCGCCAGTAGTTTATCTCTCAATTGGATGTCAAGAATGTCTTTCTCAATGGCGAGTTACGTGAGGAGATCTACATGCAGCCGCCCCTGGGTATTATGTTCCTGAGGGTATGGTTTGTCGCCTTCGTCGATCTCTCTATGGCCTCAAGTAAGCTCCTCGAGCTTAGTTTGATCGTTTCTCTTCTGTTATCACTACATCTGGTTTCTCTACCAGTACTCATGATCCTGCTCTTTTTATTCACACTTCGCCATGTGGTTGGACGCTTCTCCTTTTGTATGTTGATGATATGATCATTACTGGAGATGATTCTTAGTACATCACTTTTATCAAGGAGCGTTTTCATGAACAGTTTTTCATGTCTGATTTCGGTCCACTTCGCTACTATCTTGGGATTGAGGTTATTTCTACCCCTGAGAGTTTCTATTTATCCTAAGAAAAGTATATACAAGATCTTCTTGAACATGCCTATCTTACTGATTAGTGCACAACTGAGACTCCTATAGAGCTTAATGTTTGTCTCACTGATGGTGAATCTCTTTCTGATTCTACTCGCTATCGTCACCTTGTTGGGAACCTTATTTATCTTGGTGTTACTCATTCTGACATTCCGTACCCTGTGTATATCTTGAGTCAGTTTGTTTTTACTCCTACTTAGCTCCACTATAGTCATCTACTTCATATTCTACAATACCTTCGTGGAACTATCTCTCGTCGTCTCTTTTTTCCTTGCTCTAACTCTTTACAGCTCTAGACAAATTCTGATGCCACATTGGTTAGTGATCCCTCTGATCGCCGATCTCTCTCTGCTTACTGTGTTTTTTTTAGTGGTTCTCTCATTGCTTGGAAGACTAAGAAGCAGACCACAGTTTCCCGTTCGAGTGTTGATGCTGAGTTGCGAGCGATGGCGTTGTTGACTGCGGAGGTTACTTGGCTACGGTGGTTACTTGAGGATTTTGGTGTTTTTATTTTTGCATCGATTTCTTTTTTGTCTGATAGTATAGGTGCTATTAGCATTGCTAAAGCCTAAAGTCTAGTGAATTATGAGCTTACAAAACATATTGGTATTGATGCTTCATACATGCGGACAAAGGTACAGGATCAGGTTGTTGCTCTTCAATATGTGCCTTTTGAGCTTCAGTTAGCAGACTTCTTCACAAAGACACAGACTAAAGCTCAGCATAGTTTTCATCTCTTCAAATTTCATGTTGTTGATCCACCATAAGTTTGAGAGGGTGTTAGATATATCTTATATAGCTGTATAAATTACCCTGTTGTATAAGGAATTTTTTGTATATATGACATACCCGTACGTGTATATATTGGCCTATTGACCTCATGATGAATACAAACACTATTCATAACATACCTCACGTTCGACGGTCATGTACTATCGTTTTAACTTGTATACCAAAGATCCTCTATAGATATGCTCGATGGTGCGCTTTAGATCCTAAAATGGCATGTGTTCATCATCTGTGGAATGCTTCCGACCGGTCATTTGCCCTAACTCATCAAGTGTAGGGAACAACCCTTTGTTGGAGTAGTAGTCTTTGAGTTTTTATTGAAAAACTCGGCAATTGCGAAGGTTGTGCCCTTTCTTCTTGTGGAGAGGGCACCAACTAGCTAAACTCGCCATCGAAAAAATTTAAAATTTTTTTTGCACATGATCCTATTATAGGATTCGGTGGTCGCATTATCATGCTATTAATTAATGTGTCATAACAAAAGCCCGTGATGCGAGGCCTGGGCCGATTCGGCAACCTAAATGAATCGATAAAAAAAAAGGGTCCTGGCGAGCAATAGCCAAGAATTATAAACCATGCATTGGGATCGATGTAGCTTATGTATGATTGTCGAAAGAGACATGCATAATTTAGATAATGCGTGTTATTGCAATTAATTACTAATCAATTATGATGGGCGACAAGACGCTACATGTTACGCATGTTATCTGTTTACGAATTATGCGTGTTATCCGCAGACAAATTAATTACTGATCAATTATGCATTCTATCTGCAGACAAACAAGGAAAACCAAGAAACTATACGTACGATGGCTCGAGCAAGTAGCAGATGAAGGTGACAAAGAAAGATGAGGACTTACCATGCAAGGAGCGGATGGAGACCAAGGCCACACAGAATTTACTGAAAGTTCAAGGTAAGGACTGCTACAGAAGAAGCTGGGAACTGTTGATGGAACAAGACGACAGATTTGATGCTGCCGATGCTAATGGAGTGACGGGTCACTAGTTCTTCATTCTTCGTCTCTTTAGGTTGCTATAGTAGCTAGTTATTGTTAGTTTTAATAACGGAAAAGTGCCCCATGTAATTTATTGATTAATTTTAATTATAAAAGATCTAGTATGATGGTTGCTAGATTTAAACTATTAGAATTATTGGATTTAAAATCCCTCTTGTCTTCCTTATAAAAGAATTAAAGTAAGTGGGAGCAAGTTTATTATATTAGTCCTATATGTTGATGATATTCTGTTAGCCGCTAATGATAAATCATTATTACATGATGTAAAGAAATTCCTCTCTACGAATTTCGAAATGAAAGATATGGGTGAGGCATCCTTTGTTATAGGAATAGAAATATTCTGTGATAGAAAACAAGGATTATTAAGTTTGTCTCAGAAAGGATATATCAATAAAGTTTTGGAGAAGTTTAGAATGGATAAATGCTCCACCAGTATAGTTCCAATTCAGAAAGGGGACAAGTTTAGCAATATGCAATGTCCGAAAAATGATTTGGAACGAAAAGAAATGAAATCTATTCCATATGCTTCGGTAGTTGGGAGCTTAATGTATGCATCAACATGCACTCGACTAGATATTAGCTTTGCTGCTGGTATGTTGGGTCGATATCAAAGTAATCCTGGGATGGATCATTGGAAAGCTGCGAAGAAAGTTCTTCGGTATTTACAAGGCACCAAGGATTACATGCTCACTTACAGAAAATCAAACAATCTTGAAGTGATTGGTTACTCAGATTTAGACTATGCTGGATGTGTAGACACAAGAAAATCTACATTTGGCTATATTTTTATGTTAGCTGGAGGAGCAGTCTCTTGGAAGAGTGGGAAGCAGTCAATTATTGCTACTTCTACTATGGAGGCTGAATTTGTGGCTTGTTTCGAAGCCACTATTCAAGCATTATGGTTACAGAATTTTATAACAGGTCTCCATATTGTTAACTCAACAGAGAGACCATTAAAAATTTATTGTGACAATTCTGTAGCCGTATTCTTCTCAAAAAATGATAAATACTCGAAAAGTGCAAAACACATGGAATTGAAGTATTTGTCAGTTAAAGAAGAAGTACAAAAATAAAAGGTGTTTTTGAGCATATCAGTACTGATCTTATGATAGCGGATCCGTTAACTAAAGGTCTACCGCCCAAGACATTTAATGGTCATGTCGAAAGTATGGGTTTAATTGAGAAGTCATTGTTATCATAGTAATGTGTTTGTAAAGATTTGTATAAGTTTGTACAAATAACAATTGCTCATATTATTGTGACAAGTTTGAATTCAATAAAAGAATTGTTTTTGTCCTTTCTTTCACATTATGGAGTTTAGTGAAATATTTTAATTAAGGATTATGTTTTCCTTAATTAAAGATATATTTTGGATTAAATTGATTGTGATATATGGAAGGAATCTTATTGACTAAAAATTTGAGACCGCCATAATCCTTTCAATTTAAATTCAATTAAAGATATGACTTGATAAATTCACGGATAGTGTGCACTTAAAGTTTATATGTGAATCATCAAGTTAATACATGGGTCAAGTGGGAGATTGTTAGTTTTAATAACGGAAAAGTGCCCCATGTAATTTATTGATTAATTCTAATTATAAAAGATCTAGTATGATGGTTGCTAGATTTAAATTATTAGAATTATTGGGTTTAAAATCCCTCTTGTCTTCCTTATAAAAGAATTATATATGAATTCTTGTATTAGAGAATATTAAATTTAACAGTGTAATATAAAAGGTATTTATGAATGCATTAAAGTATTACTTAGTTAGCCATTAAAAAGGTATATCACTGTGCAAGGCAACAAGCATTAGCATGCATGCCGAACTGTCAGATTGCCAAAAGGAAGCAATAAATGACTGCATGCATGTGCTTTCAGATTGCCAAAAGGTAGCTGCCAAACTGCATGCAGTTGGAGATTGCAAAGACGCCTTGTTCTGCCTGCGTACAGGTGTCTTTTCTGGCTGACAAACAGCCCCATTTGTCCACTATAAATAGTGCTCATTTGTCAAAGAAGAGTACGTATGGTATTAAGTAATTACACTGAGTTTTCTCATACAAGAAGTTCTTTAATCATCAAAAGAATGTTGGAAAGTAAAAGACAGAGATAAGAGAAAATGCCTACCGTGAGGAAGAAAAATTTACTACAACATGGATCAAGGTATATATATATATATTTATGTATGATTAAGGTTGAACAAAATAGTGTTGTAAATTAATGTTTCCGCTTACATTTGGTATCAGAGCAAGGTTACAATACTTTTGTTCACCATGAAAGTTTTTGTCTTAATGTTCTTTTATGGTTTTTTGATGATCATATGAAAGTTTGCTTATGCTATTTTTTATGGATTTTGTACTAGACATAATAGTATTCGTCCGAGTACATTGAAATAGCATATCCTTATATTTGTTTCTTATGAAATAAAATACCAATTAAATGATCAATGTATAGTATAAGTTAGTCGTCACCAAAGTAGCCTAACTATTGACATTTATTTGAGTATTTTTCTATTGTTCGGTCGTATCGAATGCTGTTATAATGACCGTACAATTAATCTTATTAATTATAAAGCTTGGAGATCGCCCAAAGGTGGATCATTGCTTATAATTAATAACATGAAAGATATTGATCAAACATTATTGGTAACATGTATATCCAAAGATAGCATGTGTAAAGATCTGAGTATGTTTGAAAAATTTATTAAAGTTTGTCTTTTGACAGTTTTAAAGTTTGTATTTAAAATTCATCCAAAGATGGTTTTAGATGCATATCTAAAAGTTTTATCTGGATCTATTTTGGTCAAAATATTTATTTTGAGTATGTTCTTTTCTGCAGCCACCATAAACCTGTATGCTCAAAGCAGCGGGCTTGTAAAGTTTATTGGACTGAATTATAATGATTGGTCCGAGCAAGTGCGTTTCCAATTGGGTGTTTTGAATTTAGATTACGCATTGCTTATGGATAAACCAATCATCAATGAGGACAGCACAGATGATGATTTGTCTCTTTTAGAGACTTGGGAAAGGTCCAACAGATTGAGTTTAAATCTAATACGTATGTTGATGGCTGAAAATGTTAAGCCATCAATGCCTAAAATGGAAGATGCAAAAGAGTTCATGTTGAAAATTAAAGAATACTCTCAATCGGACATCACGGACAAGTCCATTATGGGGAGTCTCATGAGTGAGTTGACGACTAAGAAATTTGATTGGTCGCAACCATTCATGATCATGTGACAAACATGGCTAATCTTGCAGCGAAGTTGAAATCCATGGGCATGGACTTGAATGAATCTTTTTTTGGTTCAATTCATTATGAACTCGCTACCTCCTGAATTTGGCTAGTTCCAGGTGAATTATAACACCATTAAAGATAAATGGAACTTTCAAGAAGTAAAGGCCATGTTAGTTCAAGAGGAAGGGAGATTAAAGAAATATAGAGAAAATTTTGTCCATCTCACGGTTCATGAGGGTGCTAGCGGCAGTAAGGGAAAACAAGGGAAAAAGGGTAAAAAGAAGGATAAGACTCCTGGAGCTGTTAAGGAGGGTCAAATCCGTAAAGATATGAAATGTCATTTCTGCAAGAAATTTGGACACTTCAAGAAAGATTGCCCAAAATGAAAGGCTTGGTTCGAAAAGAAAGGTACATATTATGTTTCTGTATGCCTTGAATCAAATCTTATTGAAGTTCCTGTATGATCGATACACACTAAGATAAGCAATTAGAGGGGGGGTGAATGATTGTGGAAGCTAAAATAAAATTTAAGACTCCCCCTTAAAGACAAAACCTATTTAAGTAGAATAGTATAGCAAGTAGCAAGGATTCTTAAAAAGAAAGAACAATCAAAGTTATGCAATGATGTGAACCATGCAAAACTAGAAAACGTGATGAACTCAACCTCTTGCAAAAGCGTACACAATTTTGAATCTCCAGAATCACGTTCGTCTTGCTCCAAAAACAATTGGATCGCAGCTTGCGCTGTTCTTTATTTTTTTTAAAGAAATACTCGTTGCGCCGCCGTATTATTTTCTACCAAAAATCATGGCTGAAGACCATAGCCGTTCGCCACCCTCAGGTTATCTAGTTGGCTCTTCTTTGCTTGTCACGAAGTCATCAAAGAAGCTAGCATACATGTATTAAGCAACTAGAAAAGCAGTCACGTCACGTATGCATGGAACAACCAGAGACTCAATCTTCCCAAGCCACTAAAAGTATTAACTCCTCTGTATACACGTTTTTGAAGATTCCTACTGCTGCCATAAAACCCGTCAAGTAATACGCCGCGAGACGCCCGAGCCTAAACTCAATTAGCCCTAATCACTTTTTAATCTAAACGCCCAGCCACCACAACACATTTTTTTGTTTTTGTGAACTCCTACGGATGCTGCTTCTCCAAATTAAAACATGCATGCATGCAATTATTAGTAGCCTTTGTCTCAATCTCTAAACAACTAGCTTGCATCAAGCCAGTAGATGGAAAGCAAACGACTTGCACATCAGCAATCAAGTAGTACATACTCGTACTCAATTGATTATCTAGTCTCCTCCCTCAATTGCTTACAGATCACGGCACTCATGCAACGTCCTGTGCACATCCTGTAGGCTTATATAGCAAAGATAAACTTTGGCACGTAGGCCATACTAGCATGTCACGGCTTGAATCCGACTAGAACTCTTGCGCGCGTTTATTAACCTCCTACTCCAACATGGAAACGGCCAAATGCGACCACTCCGTATACTACTCGTGCCGTCTCACGCAATCGTATACGACTCGTATACGCGCCGTCCGGGCACATGCGGCCTTGCCGCTTGCCTCCGCTTCACATGCAGCCTTGGCCACGACGCATCTCCGCACCTCCAATGTCGCATCATCTCCATGCGCATTGTTCTCTAGCCTGAACATCCCGCATGACATCCTTGACCGATAGGATCTCAGTTTCTCTCTGAACTTAGTCCTGAAACCTCAGTTCCACCTGAACCTAGTTTCAGTCCCATCATCGACCATGTTTTGCCTCAAGAAACACCTGCACATGAATAAACAAACAACCGCGTACGAGCACAAGTCCACGACTTAACTCAAGTCAATCCGTACAATACCTCACACGAGCGTATCATGCAACATACAACAATCCGTATACGCGAACGTCAATTCGCACACACAACACACCATAAGTAAAATTATAACCAACGTTGTCAATTATTCATCACCTAAAATAGCCGAAACCTAGCCATATGGTCTAACAATCTCCCACTTGATGAATACATTGACAACACATTAAGTTGACATGACTTTCAACAATTGTAAGTGAAAAACTGAAGCCAAACTCTCAAACTTTCCCTCTCAACACAAGAGAAACAATTTTAAAACTCTCTAATCTCTCAAATTTCTCTCCCCCTTTAGCAATGTAATCATCAAAAAATTTCAGTGAATAAGAATAAATCTAAGAAAGAGCAATAAGAATAAAATCTAGAAGCTTTGTAGATTATCCAAGTCACGTTGCATTGGTTTAATAAAACAACCAAGTCATATTTTTGAGTAGAGCTATCTAGATCATATAAAGCCATATATCACATAGCAATATCAAAACAAATTCGTCAATATGATTAAGCGATTTATATCATTGACAGGCATCACAACAACGACCAGACTAATTATAAAGAGCATAATGAGATATCACAACGAAAAGTTAAAGCCTAAAGGTGAAGCAAACCTTAAATCTAGACGGGCTAGCAGTTTCATGTAACAACTTATTGCTCCACACTCAATTCTTAGTCATGTGACATGCTTGTAGCATACTTCTTTTTCGTAATGACATACTTTTTTCTTTTTTTGTGATGGTGGCGTGCTTGAAACATACTTCTTTTCATTTTGCGCACTTTTATGCTTTTTCCTCTCTTTTTTTCACCATGGCATGCTTGAAGCATACATCTTTTCAATTCTCTCTTTCTTTTATACTCTTTTTTTAATAACATGCCAAATTGAGTGATCATAAAAACTGAAACATGAAACATGTGAGCCTCATAGCCAAGAGTTAAAATAAGACTCACAATCAAGCTAAGCCTTTTTTATGGACATTGTAAAGTAATAAATATAATCAATTCAGTCAAAGTATTCCGCCATGTCATGCTTTTAATTCAAATGTAGCAAGTTAATTATAACCAGTCATGATCAAATCTATACAGCATATGAATAAATATGATAAAGAGAGCTCTACTACTTAACTGATTTTAATGACTTGGACTTGATGTGTTATGTGACAAGAATAATAAACACAGCTTCTAAAATTTTAAACAACAAGCTTCCCCTCAAAATAATCCCATAAACTCCCTCTCAGAATAATCACATAAGGTGTAACACACCTAATTCACTTTGCAAACGAACAAACTGAGAAGTATCAAGCGGTTTTATGAGAGTATAAACAGTTTCAAAATCTAACTCCATAAGGTATAGGACAACATCACCTTTGCCGCATGGTCTCTCAAAAAGTGAAATCTCTTGGAAGCCATAACAAAGAATGAAGAACTATCAAGTGTTCCAATCAAGCAAAGATATAAAAGACCGAAACCCAATCAAGCTTATATTATCCATCCTCGTCAACTGTTCTTACATCACAGGAAACATCGATCTCCCAGTACCGGGGTTAGTGAAATAAGATTTGGGAATCCAGTACTGAGATACACGATGTGGAGGAAACAGTAACAAAATTAGAACCAAAATCACGTACATGTGGTTGATCAAAATGCCAAAAAGAACGTGAATTATTTGAATTAAATCTCAAACCAGCATGAGAAGCAGATTGAAAGTCATCATAAAAGTTCTCTAAAAATCTAGGTTTCGCATAAGTTCTAGAAATAAAAGATGATATATATTTTTGTCTCATTACATTTAATCTTTCTCTCCTCTATTTCTTAGAACGTCTAAAGCAAAATTCATGCAAGTGTCCATCTTTACATTTAATCCGTATACGCGAACGTCAATCCGCACACACAACACACCATAAGTAAAATCATAACCAACGTTGTCAATTATTCATCAACTAAAATAGCCGAAACCTAGCCACATGGTCTAACAGTTCCCAATAATACCTAGTGGTTAGATACTGGTGCAACTACTCATGTGTCGCATATTTTACAGGGATTCCTTTTGATCCAACGCATAAGCGGAACTAAAAATTTCCTGTATATGGGAAATAGAATGAAGGCACAAATAGAAGGCATTGGGACATATCGCTTAATTCTAGATTCTGGATGCCACTTGGATCTTGAAAAGTGTCTTTATGTTCCCGAATGTGCTAGAAATTTAGTTTCTGTTGCTATGTTGGATAATAAAGGTTTTAAGTTTAAGATTGGAAGTGGTGTATTTTCCTTGTATAAGTGTGAGTACTATTATGGTAGTGGTACTTTATCTGAAGGATTGTATCACTTTAATCTTAATAATAGATTTGCTGAATCTCTATTTAATGTTGAATTTTATGTTGGCAATAAATGTAGTGCACGTAGTGAATGTTCTGCTTTTCTATGTCATCAAAAACTTGGTCACATATCCAAAGAAAGAATAATGAGGTTAATAAATAGTGAAATTTTACCTCAATTGGATTTTGTCGACTGGAACATATGTGTAGAATGCATTAAAGGTAAACAAACCTCGCATATATCAAAGCATCCTGCCACAAGAAGTAGTGCACCATTAGAGTTAATACACACTGATATCTGTGGTCCTTTTGATGTTCCTTCCTGGGGAAATGAAAAGTATTTCATCACTTTCATTGATGATTACTCACGTTATTTCTATTTATACCTGTTGCATGAAAAGTCTCAAGCAGTGGATTACTTAAAGATATTCATTAATGAGGTTGAAAGGCAACAAGATAAAAAGGTTAAAGTTATGAGATCTGATAGAGGTGGTGAATATTATGGTAAATATAATGAAAAATGGACAATGTCCAGGTCCATTTGCTAAGTTCCTTGAAAGTAAAGGTATTTGTGCACAGTATACAATGCCTGGAACACCTCAGCAAAATAGTGTAGCTGAAAGGAGAAATCGTACTCTTATGGATATGGTTAGGAGTATGATATGTAATGTAAATGTACCTATATCCTTGTGGATGTATGGATTAAAGACTGCTGCATATATTCTAAATAGGAATTATTCATCATATACCCTCCTCTTAGACTGAAATTCAGGATTTACCCTCCGGCCCACATGTCAGTGACTCATCCCGACCCCGCGTGTCAGTGACTCGGGAGGGTAAATCCTGAAACTCTCAAATGTGAGGAGGGTATATAACGAAGTTCCCCTTCTAAATAGGGTTCCTAGTAAGTCAGTTCCTAAGACTCCTTATGAACTGTGGACAGGAAGGAAACCTAGTTTAAGACATCTTCATGTTTGGGGTTGTCCAGCAGAAGTAAGGATATATAATCCTCATGAAAAGAAACTTGATGCAAAAACCATTAACGGTTATTTCATCGATTATCTTGAAAAATCTAAAGGATATATATTTTACTGTCCTAACCATAGTACAAGAATAGTTGAGTCTGGAAATGCTTGATTCATCAAGAATGGTCAAATTAGTGGGAGTAATGAATCTCAAAGAATAGTTAATGAGATTCGAATAGAAACTTCTTCAACTAACATTTCTCCTCCAGATGTTGTTTTAAAGTTGTCTAACAACACGGAAAGAGAAAATTTAGTTAGTGAAAAGTTGATGGATGATATACAAGTCATGAAGGAAAAAGATATATCACAAGAAATAGCACTAAGAAGGTCTGTAAGACAGAAAAGACCAGCTATTTTGGATGATTATGTGGTATACTCTTTAGAACATGAATGTGACATAAGTATAGATGAAGATCCAGTCTCATTTGTACAAGCCAAGAAAAGTAATAATTCGGAAAAATGGTTTAATGCTATGGAAGATGAGTTAAAATCAATGAATGACAACAAAGTCTGGGATTTGGTTGAGTTGCCTAAAGGATCAAAGCAAGTTGGTTGTAAATGGGTCTTTAAGACTAAACGCAACTCAAAAGGAAATATTGAAAGGTACAAAGCCAGACTTGTTGCAAAAGGTTATACTCAGAAAGATGGCATTGATTATAAAGAGACTTTCTCTCCAGTTTCTAAGAAAGACTCTCTAAGAATTATTATGGCTTTAGTTGCACATTATGATTTAGAACTTCATCAAATGGATGTAAAGACCGCATTTCTGAATGGCGATCTTGAAGAGGAAGTTTATATGGATCAACCAGAAGGTTTTAAAGTTCAGGGAAAGGAAAATTAGTGTGTAAATTAAAGAAGTCAATATATGGGCTTAAACAAGCATCCCGCCAATGGTATATTAAATTTAATAATACCATTACATCGTACGGATTTACAAAAAATGCCGTTGATCGATGTATCTATCTTAAAGTCAGTGGGAGTAAGTTTATTATATTAGTCCTATATGTTGATGATATTCTGTTAGCCGCTAATGATAAATCATTGTTACATGATGTAAAGAAATTCCTCTCTACGAATTTCGAAATGAAAGATATGGGTGAGGCATCCTTTGTTATAGGAATAGAAATATTCTGTGATAGAAAACAAGGATTGTTAAGTTTGTCTCAGAAAGGATATATCAATAAAGTTTTGGAGAAGTTTAGAATGGATAAATGCTCCACCGGCATAGTTCCAATTCAGAAAGGGGACAAGTTTAGCAATATGCAATGTCCGAAAAATGATTTGGAACGAAAAGAAATGGAATCTATTCCATATGCTTCGGTAGTTGGGAGCTTAATGTATGCATCAACATGCACTCGACTAGATATTAGCTTTGCTGCTGGTATGTTGGGTCGATATCAAAGTAATCCTGGGATGGATCATTGGAAAGCTGCAAAGAAAGTTCTTCGGTATTTACAAGGCACCAAGGATTACATGCTCACTTACAGAAAATCAAACAATCTTGAAGTGATTGGTTACTCAGATTCAGACTATGCTGGATGTGTAGACACAAGAAAATCTACATTTGGCTATATTTTTATGTTAGCTGGAGGAGCAGTCTCTTGAAAGAGTGGGAAGCAGTCAATTATTGCTACTTCTACTATGGAGGCTGAATTTGTGGCTTGTTTCGAAGCCACTATTCAAGCATTATGGTTACGGAATTTTATAACAGGTCTCCATATTGTTAACTCAATAGAGAGACCATTAAAAATTTATTGTGACAATTCTGCAGCCGTATTCTTCTCAAAAAATGATAAATACTCGAAAAGTGCAAAACACATGGAATTGAAGTATTTGTCAGTTAAAGAAGAAGTACAAAAATAAAAGGTGTTTTTTGAGCATATCAGTACTGATCTTATGATAGCGGATCCGTTAACTAAAGGTCTACCGCCCAAGACATTTAATGGTCATGTCGAAAGTATGGGTTTAATTGAGAAGTCCTTGTTATCATAGTAATGTGTTTGTAAAGATTTGTATAAGTTTGTACAAATAACAATTGCTCATATTATTGTGACAAGTTTGAATTCAATAAAAGAATTGTTTTTGTCCTTTCTTTCACATTATGGAGTTTAGTGAAATATTTTAATTAAGGATTATGTTTTCCTTAATTAAAGATATATTTTGGATTAAATTGATTGTGATATATGGAAGGAATCTTATTGACTAAAAATTTGAGACCGCCATAATCCTTTCAATTTAAATTCAATTAAAGATATGACTTGATAAATTCACGGATAGTTTGCACTTAAAGTTTATATGTGAATCATCAAGTTAATACATAGGTCAAGTGGGAGATTGTTAGTTTTAATAACGGAAAAGTGCCCCATGTAATTTGTTGATTAATTCTAATTATAAAAGATCTAGAATGATGGTTGCTAGATTTAAAGTATTAGAATTATTGGGTTTAAAATCCCTCTTGTCTTCCTTATAAAAGAATTATATATGAATTCTTGTATTAGAGAATATTAAATTTAACAGTGTAATATAAAAGGTATTTATGAATGCATTAAAGTAATACTTAGTTAGCCATTAAAAGGTATATCATCGCAAGGCAACAAGCATTAGCATGCATGCCGAACTGTCAGATTGCCAAAAGGAAGCAATAAATGACTGGATGCATGTGCTTTCAGATTGCCAAAAGGTAGCTGCCAAACTGCATGCAGTTGGAGATTGCAAAGACGCCTTGTTCTGCCTGCGTACAGGTTATTAGGAAACCAGAGATAAGGGTTTCCGTTTAAACGAATCTCTATCCATATTGGGCACCTCACCCTCTCCTATAAATAGAGAGCCATATGGCTGATTTTGTACCCAATGCATATGAAGCAATAAAGAAAGACCAAGAGTTCTCTCTACCTCTCTCTGTGTTCAATCTATTATTCTGTCGCTTTGTGATTGATTCGTTCTTGTTCTAAGCAGAGAAATCTCTTGGACTGGTCGCCAGCGAGGGGTTTCTCAACACGTTATCAGCACGAATCGCTCCGGTGAACGAAGGTAATCATCGAAGCACTTAATAGATTGGTTTTCTAGATCGCTTTGAATTTCCTTTTTCTTCGCGTTCTAGATTGGTTTTTTCTACGGTGCAAATCCCCCTAATCTACCGCGAGCAGACACGAAGTCGCCGGCACAATGTCGATCGGTAGATTGCGAAACGGGGTAGATGTTGATTGCACTGTAGAAAACGATGCAAATCCGCCCTAATCTACCGCGAGCAGACACGAAGTCGCCGACACAATGTCGATCGGTAGATTATGAAACGGGGTAGATGTTGATTGCATCGTAGATGAGAAACAAAATTTCTTTTGCATTGCCTTTTCGCTTGGTTGGCCCTAGCCTCGTGGCGCGCATACCAACCGCCGCCTCCGCACGAGGCACCGCCGTCGTTGCCACGCCGCGCCGAACGGCGCGCGCCTCACCGCCTCGGCTCCCGCGTCGCGCTGCGCGCTGCTCGCCGCCATCGGCCTCGGCTCCCAGCGTCGCGCTGCGCGCGCGCTGCCGCCACCGGCCTCCCGCGCTGCCTCCTCACGCTGGCCTCCTCGTGCGGCGCCCGCATGGCGCCGCCGCCGCTCGGCGCATGTGCCCGCATGGCATCGCTGCTGCCTCGGCGCGCCGCCGCAGCGCCCTCTTCGCGCCCAACAGCCGGCGCGCCGCCTCACGAGCGGCGCGCCGCTCCGCCGCAGACCGGCTCGAGCCACCGCCCCGCGCCGGCCCGCACGGCGCCGCCCGCATGGCCGCCGCGCCCGCCCCGCCGGCCGCCGCCCGCATGGCCGCCGCCGCCAGCCTCGCGCGGTCGCCGCGCGCATGGCGCCTCGCGCGCCCCGCGACGGCCGCCGCCCCGCATGGTCGCCCCGCGCCGCCCGCGACGGCCGCCGCACCGCACGGCCTCCTCCCGCCAGCGCTCCATGGCGCCGCCGGCCGCCCCCGCGACGGCCGCCGTCCCGCACGTTATGCCATTATTATTTTATGTATTTTCTGCAATTATTTACTATTTTGATTAATTGTAATTATTTAATTGCTTTTAATCACTGAAAATTAGCAGTAAATTATGGAAAATGCATAGAAATTTATGAGACATTATGAGAACCTATCGTACCATTTATTTACCTACAGTAAATAATTTCATGCATGTTTACCTGAAGTAAACTTATATGTCCCATTCATCACATGTAGATGACTGGCATCACGAACCGGGAGTTCGAGGAGCTTGCCCAGCATGGCAAGAACTATCTGACGTGGGCCAGCATGGCAAGAACTATCTGACGTGGGCATCCGATGTCGAGATAGTACTTGGAGCCAGGAAGCTCCGCGCAGCTATTGGGATTGGCGGACAGCATGACGCCAAACCTACACCTCAGGAAAATGATCAGGCACTTCATTTCCTCGGGCACCACCTCGCATTACTCTCAAGAATGAGTATATGGCGGAGAAAAGCGCTTAGCACTGGACCGCACTCAAGAAGCGGTTTGAGAGGCTAAAGTACACCATTCTTCCTCAAGCAGAGCAGGAGTGGATCGGAGTAAGGTTTGCCGATTTCAAGACGGTCCGGGAGTACAATTCTGCCTTGGACAGAATTTGTACCAATCTTCAACTCTGTGGCAAGCAGATCACAGATGAGCAGAAGATTGAGAAGACCATGTCCACCTTTCACCCCAATGCTGTACAATCCGCCTGCAACTATCGTCAAGACGGCTACAAGGAGTACGTCGAATTGATTGATATGATGCAGATTGCGGAGGCTCAGGACGAACTTCTCCGCAAGAATTACGTCACTCAGCCACCAGGTAGCTCCGCTGGCCATGAAGCCAACGCTGGAAGCTATAAGGTGCGAAAGCCCTTGATGAAACGAAGGAGAAAGAAGGGTAAGACCGTTGCCCAGAAAGGCAAGTCAGATGCTCCAAATGACAAAAGGGCTAAGGAGAGTGGCAAAACCTATGGCCAGCAGAACCAAGGTTGCTACAAGTGTGGCAAGTGGGGACATTGGTCGCGGATCTGTAAAGCACCGCAACATGTCATTGATGCCCACCAAGCCCAGAAGAACAATGGCAAAGGGCAGCCTGAAGCTCACTTTGCAGCTGTTGAGGGGGAGTATCATGAGCCGCTGCCTGAAATGATGGAGGTTGAGTCCATCCCGCAGCGGCCCTCACGACTTAGAGGCACCACCTCCATGATTTCTCTCAAGAGAACATCACGCTGAAAAGATAGCCAAGAAGTCAACGATTTTCTAGTTGATTCCGTCTGATGCACAGAATGCATAAAACGTTAATTGTCATTTATTTTGCATTAAATGGACAAGTTAGATCTTGCATGAATGGTACTCTAGTTTTATTTTCTCATAATGGTTGGATGATTTTGGAATAATTCATTCATTTATTCAGTTTACAATGGCATGATATGTTCTAATATTTGTGTGTTTTATTTACGTGATGTATGTATTTTAATACATATTAATAAAATATCTTATATTAGAGCAGGTGTGGCGCCCTATGGAGGAAGTATGCCTTGCCGACAGTGGTACCACGAATACCATCTTAAGAGAGACTAAGTATTTTCAGTCGATTCGTAAGAGCAATGGCAGCCTTACGACAATCGCCGGAAGCGATGCATGTATAATTGGTTCCGGAAGAGCCACAATTATACTTCCCATGGGCACAACTTTGGTCATTGAAGACGCATTATTGTACCCAGATTCGACTAGAACTCTCTTAAGCTTTAAAGATATTCGCGCCAATGGTTTCCACGTTGAGACTGAAGAAGAGTACGGTAAGGAATACCTACTCATCACGAAGCGCGAAGAGAATGGCAAAAGGGTATTAGAAAAACTTCCTTCACTAGAAACTGGGCTATATTATACCAACATTAAGGCGCCTGCAGCGTATACATCGCCCCAAGATGATTCGAAGCTCAATTATTCTCTCTCGCATGACAGATTAGGCCACCCAGGTCTTAGGATGATGAGAAATATAATTAACAATTCTCACGGGCATAACATTAATGTGAAGAATTTCCCGAATCATGAAGATTTTGTGTGCCCTGCATGTGCCACCGGGAAATTAATTATTAGACCTTCCACTCTAAAAGTGAAGGATGAAGTCCCTGCATTCCTGGAACGCATCCAGGGAGACATTTGCGGTCCTATTTAGCCCATCTCAGGGCCATTTAGGTATTTCATGGTGCTCATTGATGCTTCCTCAAAATGGTCATATGTGGGTTTATTATCCACAAGAAACCATGCTTTCGCCAAATTGATCTCGCAGATCATTCGCATCAGAAATGTGTTCCCTGATCATCGCATCAAGTCCATCAGAATGGACAATGCCGGAGAATTTACTTCAAAGGCATTTGATGATTATTGCATGGCAATGGGGATTGCAGTTGAGCATTCGGTACCGCATGTCCATACCCAGAATGGTTTGGCAGAGGCATTGATCAAGAGAATTAAATTTATTGCCCGACCACTTTTGCAGAATTGTAATTTGCCAGCTACATGTTGGGAACACGCAGTCCTACATGCAGCAAATCTCATCAACTTTAGACCCTCGGCCTACAACATCCTTTCACCTATGCAACTAGCGCAAGGGTCACCACCGAAAATTTCTCATCTCAGGAGGTTTGGATGCAAGGTTTATGTACTTATACCCCCTCCACAGCGAACTGCAATGGGTCCTCTCCGTAAGACTGGGATATACGTTGGTTATGAGACTGCATCCATAATCAGGTATTTGGAACCCATGTCGGGAGATTTACATACTGCCCGCTTCGCTGACTGCATTTTTGATGAGGATAATTTCCCGACATTAGGGGGAGGAAATCAACCCTTTCATGAAAAATGCCGGGAAATTACGTGGGAAGCCACGGGAATTCCTGCACATGACCCACGCACTAGTAAATCAAATAGAGAAGTCCAGAAGACAATAAAAGTCCAGAAGACAATAGAAGTCCAGAAGACAAATGATTTGTAAGCATTAGCGAATCAGCTGCCTAATCACTTTAGTGATTTGATGAGCGTGACTAAGTCGCATGTGCTCGCACGCATCGCACCGAGAGGGTTGAAATACCAAAGAAAGCGTAGGTATCCCAATCTCGTCCAGAGGTCTCTAAAAAAAAAGAGGACGAGAACTCCGGCTCCTCGAATCCTAAGTAACTGGGGACGCCTGGCGAAAAAGAATAAGAAGGACTTATCACAGCCGATCACCGAAGTCCCCCAGAATGAGAAGGGGAGCCAGTTGAGACTTGGCACAAGTATGACACCTCCATGAGGGCATACCGATCTGAATATCCTCGTCGGCATGGATGTGCGCACACATCGGAGCCGAAAAACTAAAGGGACTTGGCACCGCAATTGAAAGAAGCGATGCGCAAGATGAAGCTCCAGAAGAAGCAACTCATGAAGAAATAGCTATAAATTATGTGCACACGGGAGAGTCCCTGAACAGGACAACAGCCAATGTCGATATCTACTTCGCAAAGAAAATTGCCACAATCATTGATCTTGATTCCGAGCCTGCATCGCTCGCTGAATGTAAGAAAAGATCAGATTGGGAAGATTGGAAGAAGGCAAAAGCAACCGAATTGCTATCTCTGAACAAAAGAGAAGTGTTTGGGCCCGTATGCCGCACTCCTCCCCATGTGCACCCTGTAGGGCACAAGTGGGTATTTGTTCGAAAGAGGAATGAAAGAAACGAAGTAGTGAGATACAAAGCAAGGCTGGTAGCACAAGTTTTCACTCAACGTCCTGGAGTTGATTATGAAGAAACCTACTCCCCAGTCATGAGTGGAATTACTTTTAGATACTTGATCTCAATGGCAGTGAACTTGAATTTAGAAATGAAATTGATGGATGTTGTAACTGCATACCTTTATGATAACTTGGATTCGGAGATTTATATGAAAGTCCTCAAGGAATTCCTCTCCGAACCAAGACAGAGCAAATAGAAATCATGCAAAGTGAAGCTTAGAAAGTCTCTGTATGGACCGAAGCAATCTGGCAGAATGTGGTATAATCGTTTAAGCGACTTTCTCTGCAAGAAAGGCTACACGAACAATGAAGACTGTCCTTGTGTATTTATACGCGATCCTGAATGGATTACGATAATCTCGATGATGTAGATGATCTGAATATCATCGGGACAGTGGAAGATATAAAAGAAGCAAGCTCCTACTTGGAGTCAGAGTTTGAAATGAAAGATTTAGGCAAAACCAAGTTTTGCTTAGGCCTGCAGCTTGAGCATGTCCCTGGAGGAGTCTTGGTACATCAGTCGACCTACACCCAGAAGGTGCTAGAAAGATTCGGCTTTGAGAAAGCATTCCCATCAAAAGTACCGATGATCGGGAGATCTTTACAGCAAGAAAAAGATCCTTTCCGACCTAGGGAAGAGGGGGAGGAAGTCCTGGGACCGGAATTCCCATACTTGAGTGCAGTTGGAGCACTCATGTACTTAGCGAACTGCACTAGACCGGATATTGCCTTTGCCGTGAACCTATTAGCAAGGTATAGTGCAGAGCCCACCAAAAGGCATTGGCAAGGCATAAAGGACACCTTCCGATATCTCCAAGGAAGCAAGGACCTTGGATTGTTCTACAGAAAAAATCAAGATCTGAACTTGATTGGCTATGCAGATGCTGGGTACATGTCTGACCCACATACCGCAAAGTCACAAACAGGCTATGTATTCCTGTGTGGTGGAACTGCAATTTCCTGGAAATCGTCTAAGCAAAGCCTTGTAGCTACCTCGACGAGCCACTCAGAAATAATAGCGCTGTATGAAGCCGCACGTGAATGCGCTTGGCTACGCCGAATGGTTCACCACATCCAGCAGTCATGTGGGATGAACATTGTGTAAACCCCCACTATTATCTATGAAGATAATGCCGCTTGCGTTGCACAAGTACAAACGGGCTATGTGAAGAGTAATCTCACAAAGCATATCAACCCCAAGTTCTTCTATGCTCATGAATTGCAAAAGATGGACAAGATTAAAGTACTGCACACTAAGTCTTGTGAAAATCTAGCAGATTTATTCACAAAGTCTCTCCCCGCATCTAGTTTTGAAAGGTGCATGCGAGGGATTGGTATGATGAGACTTAGAGAAGTGCAAAATTCAGAGGGAGAATTATCTCAAGCTCGTTAGTGAATCTTGATCCTGAAGATCAAGTACCCAGAGAATAAAAGTCCTGAAGGCTAAATGAAACTGGGTGAATTGTACTCTTTTTCCCTTGACGAGTTTTCCTGAAGTTTCTCGACCAAGGTTTTTAATGAGGCAATTCGTGCAATCGCAGCATAACATGCATCATGTACTCTTTCTCCAAATTTTTCCCACTGGGTTTTTATGGAGTTTTAATGAGGCATGAGTATGTCGGATGAGTGCCCAATGGGGAGTATTAGGAAACCAGAGATAAGGGTTTCCGTTTAAACGGATTCTTTCCGTTTAAACGAATCTCTATCCATATTGGGCACCTCACCCTCTCCTATAAATAGAGAGCCATATGGCTGATTTTGTACCCAATGCATATGAAGCAATAAAGAAAGACCAGGAGTTCTCTCTACCTCTCTCTGTGTTCAATCTATTATTCTGTCGCTTTGTGATTGATTCGTTCTTGTTCTAAGCAGAGAAATCTCTTGGACTGGTCGCCAGCGAGGGGTTTCTCAACACAGGTGTCTTTTCTGGCTGACAAACAAAACATCTTTGTCATGATATAATGGTGGCGTGGACCGAGCGAATTACATGATTTACCTAGGCCTTGCTACTTAGCGTCTTGACCTATATATAAAAGGCGCAAGCCAGCGGTCTAGCTTAAGGCATCGCACTAGCTACTTATTCACATGCAATTGATTTGATTCATTGAAACCACCTAGATAGCTAGCTAGTTAATTTGTTCAGCGACAGATAAAAAAGCAAGCAAATTAGAGGCAGCCATGGCTCAGGTGCTAGCGCTGCACTATGACGATGAGACACAGGCAGCAACAGCACCATCGGTGTACTATTCTCTCGTGCTGATGGTGTGCCCTCGATTCTCCTCCTGCTCATGAGCATCCGCTGCGATGACCAAAGACGAGCGGAGGAGCAGGCAAGCTGCTGAACAAGCTGCCTTCGCCTCCATGGAAGCTCCCGTCGGTCACCTTCATCACCTCGTCGGCTCCCTCCCGCATATCTCCCTCCGCGACCTCGCCCGGAAGCACGGCCATGACGGCCTCATGCTCCTCCACCTCGGCGCCGTGCCGACCCTCATCGTGTCGTCTCCTCGCGCGGCGCAGGCCGTCCTACGCACGTATGACCACGTGTTCGCGTCCCGGCCCTACTCCGCCGTCACCGACATCCTTTTCTATGGCTCGTCTGATATCGCCTTCTCCCCCTATGGTGAGCACTGGCGCCAGGTCAAAAAGATCGCCACCACGCACCTCCTCACTGTCAAGAAGGTCCGATCCTACCGGCGAGCCCGCAAGCAAGAGGTAATCGATCGCTATCTATATTAATTTTAATTATATATCCGTGCATGCATGCCTATCGATCACTACTGTAATTAACTTGATCATGCACTGTGATGGATGACTAATGATCGACAGGTGCGGTTGGTCATGGCCAAGATCCGCGAGGCAGCCGCAGCGAGCATGGCGATAGACCTTAGCGAGCTGCTCAACTCGTTCACCAATGACATCGTGTGCCACGCTGTGTCGGGCAAGTTCTTTAGGGAGGAAGGTCGGAACAAGTTGTTCCGGGAGCTGGTCGAGGCGAACTCAATGCTCATCGGCGGGTTCAACCTGGAGGACCACTTCCCGAGCTTGGGGAGGCTAGACGTGGTGAGGAGGGTGGTGTGTGCCAAGGCCGAGAAGGTGAAGAAGAGATGGGATGAGCTGCTTGACAAGCTCATTGACGACCATGCCGCCAAGCCATCGATGCTACAACACCAGCACGATGATGAAGGGAGCGACTTCATCGATGTGCTGCTCTCTGTTCAACAAGAGTACAACCTCAGCAGAGACAATATTAAAGCACTATTGGTGGTAATTATATAGTATTTTTCTATACAATATAGATCTAGCAGCTACAATATATAGGGTATATCATGCATATATGTACGTACACATGGGCAGGACATGTTTGAAGCCGGCACGGACACATCATTCATAGCGTTGGAATACGCGATGGTTGAGCTCATGCAGAAGCCCCATCTCGTGGCCAAGCTGCAAGCCGAGGCAAGGAGAAGTGGACAGGGAAAGGAAATATTTACCCAAGATGACCTGATGATCGGTAGCACGCCCTACCTAAAGGCGGTCATCAAGGAGACGCTCCGGCTCCACCCCCCGGTGCCCCTCCTTGTGCCCCACCTCTCCATGGCCGAATGCGACGTAGAGGGATACATGATACCCTCTGGGACGCGTGTCATCGTCAACGGGTGGGCTCTAGGTAGGGATCCAAGCTGCTGGGAGATGGCAGAGGAGTTCATGCCGGAGCGGTTCATGGAGGGTGGTGGCAGCGTGGCTGTCAACTACAAGGGAAACGATTTCCATTTCTTGCCGTTCGGGACAGGGCGAAGGACATGCCCAGGAATAAACTTCGCGATCGCCACCGTTGAGCTCATGCTGGTGAACCTCATGTACCACTTCGACTGGGAACTACCGAAAGGGTCGGTGATCGATACGGCGGAGTCGTTCGGAGTGACGGTGCACCGGAAGGAGAAGCTCCTCCTTGTCCCGGCACTGCCGCAAGATTAATAATAAATCGGTCTCTCTCGCGTGCGCCTGCAGCACAGCAGGGCATATGGACCGTCCGCTGGCTACTTGTCACATTCCTAGCAAGCTGGTATTACTACGGTGGACTGTCTCGCTTGTTACATGTAAGCATATATAAATAATACATGCAGTACTGAAACCATGATGATCAGATGTGTGCATTATGGCGAAATCGTGCGAAGAAGAAGAAATACATCATTTGATTAACTAGCATGGCGACCCATGCATCTGCACGGCCATCATTTTAAAGGAACTACATATGGATAATCAAGAGTTGCATATTACATTAAAGAATTCAAATATTAGAATCTTAGGACATTATCAATTTGATTTAATTTCTATGTTTCTAGAGTTGGTTTCTTTCGTGATATTAATGTATATCAATATGTGTTAAAAACAAATAATATAGATTATGTAACATCCCAAAATTCTTGAAACCAGTATAATTATTTTAAAAGTCACCATTTCTGCATTTTTGGGCTTTTTCAAAATTTCCAGCAGTTATTTATTATGTTTCCTTAATTTTTAGCAGCTAAAAATGAATTTTTGAAATTAATTAAAACTTGTTCAGAGCCTAGTAATAATTTAATTGGGTTATCAATATTCTAACGTTCATCCCCAAAAATTTCCATAGTTTTTATAGTTGGTTTGCTCATTTTAAAATATTAAAACTTGATTTTTGGGATTATTCAAATCTGAAAATAATTTCAATTCAAAATCCATTCTCAGGCCATATCACCGACCTTGGCCCCGCCCATATTTTGTTTTGGCCCAACTTCTATAACATCCAAAATTCTAGGAAGTTCAAAAATAAGTAAAATTTAAAACTTTTTGCTTGCATTCTTGGCTTTTGATTGAAGTTTCTTTGAAAATAGTGACCTCTGAAGAATTTTTGACAAAATTCTAAAATAGATAAAATCTTACAAAAAAATACACAAGTTCTACACTGCGTCAGGAGCTTCCCCAAAAAGTTTTATAATTTTTGGAGTTAGCTTGCTAATTTTAAAAACTTGAAGTTTAATTCTAGAGTTAATTCAATTCAAAAACTAAATCTAAAACCCTAATTACACCAGGCCTATACAGTAAATTGACCCAACCCATTTTCATCTTTCGACCTAGGCTGCCTCTCATTCTCCAAATCATGTTTTCTCCTCTAGAAGACAAACTCCTGTGAATGTGCCATCTCTCTCTCTCTCTCTCTCTCTCTCTCTTGTCACCGACACCTTGGACCCACCTACTAGTTCCCTCTCTTCCCGGTGCCTCTTCAACACATAAGGAAAGAAGTAGTTCCAGCTCATGTTCTCCTCGGCTTGGGTAAGGTTTACCTCTTATCCTTCTTTTTACTTCGGCAATTCGAAGCGTAGTGCCCGTACTTGTCGCAATTGAAACATTTTACATGACTACACCACTCCGATGTGTAGTGACCAAATTTATTACAATAAAAAACTTGATATGTGACTTATCATGGGAACTATCACCACCGTCTTGCCTAGCTTTGTCTTTACGGCCACATCTACCATCTCGGCCACTCTGTCCATCTCACCATGCCAATGCTCACGGCTGCTTGATGAGCCATGACCGTCTCTTTGATTTCCCTTTACTAGCAATGCCTATTGGTTATGGGACTAAAACCCCTACTCAGTACGGGATTGAAACCCCGTCAGTAGCTCCTCGTGTGCTTTGAAAGAGCTGGTGATCTCCTCAATCTTCTTTTTGTCAAAATCGTGGGATTATATGAGCGTGGTGATGACATGTATGTACTTCTCTAGTAGCATGCGTAGGTATTTTTTTTACTACCATAAATTTCTCCATCTTATCACCAAGAAAGTTAATCTGATTGTACAGTGAAGTCAGCTTGTCGACGAACTCGTCCACCGACTATGTCTCTCCCATCTGGAGATCGAATTCATTCCCTAAATTCTGGAGCCGTACCTTCTTAACGCAATTAACTCTCGTACATCTTCTGAAGCGTCTCCTATGCTTCTCCTTCTAGATTAGCTGAAGCATCATCGACTCTGGTACCGCTTAGTAGATGATAGTCAAAGTCACCTGTTCCACCTTGTCATCCACCTCCTTGTCATTCCCTTTCGAATCGACTGCATCGCAGACTTCTTGGCCGAGCATGTTCGCCTTCATCTTCATTGCCCACACCAAGTAATTGTCGATCGTCAGGAGAGGGTACTAGAGAGAGATCAACCCACCCCGGGCACTCGAAGTCGACCCTTGTCCTATGTTCTTCAGGCTCCACCAAGATCAACAGGTTTGTTCTGACTGCTCCGACCAGCGTGGACCCTACGACTCCTGTACACAATGATGGAAGACCTCGCCTTTGCTGCCTGTACATGAAAAGACTAGCAACACCTTTGCTCCTGCTGTCTTTACGCAGCGCCTGGACTTACTCCCATATGCGAAAAAGCACATGGCGTCTTATGCAGTGCCTCTGCCGCTGTTGACGCGACGTGATGCACCGCCTGCTGGAAAGACATGGAACAAACGAACAGAACAGACGATGGCTTTGTTCTTTCTCTTCTCTCTATTTCTCTTGCTGGCTTTGCTTCTTACATTGCTCGCTACTTTGCTACGTAACTTGCATGGCCTTATAAAGGCTATACATACCAATTCGATCTGTTTCTAATACAGACTCTTGAAGGTTGAAGGTCGGTTGAAGTATCAGCGGCAGTGTTAGCATCGGCTAGTATCGGCTATCTGACCATCTGTGCGGTCATTGCGGTTGACATAAGGAGCCGGTCTGGACGTCAACGTTGACGGAAACAGAGTTATTGCATGTTTTTTTTGTTAAATATAAAGAAAATTTGTAATCATTTCATATCACATGTGTGCCTAGCCTGGTCTTGGAGATCTTGGGTTCGAACCTTGAAGCTGCGTTTTTACCATTCTTTTGTTTGAACTTAAAAAAGAAATTCAAATTTTGATTTGAAAATTGTCGGCCTAAATTGACCACCCTGGTAAAATTTGAAAACCCTGTAGTGACATCTGTACCCGTGTATCGGTGTATGCATGCCGCCAGAAATCAGCGTTGTGTCCTGAAATGCATGTAGCGGCCGCGCGTGGCCCCGACGAGTACAGGCGCCGGCCTCGGATTGTTGTGAGAAATAGGGAGATGGAGGCAACGCTCAATTTGGAGGACGTTCGGAATAGCGTTGATTTATTGTTTTTTATTATAATTGGTTTATTTTTTATTATAATTGAGTTGATTTATTTGACATAATTAAATTTAAAAAATTAAAAATAGAAAAAACATATTAGCATATCACAGATAATGCAAAGGAATACGAGAAAAAAAGAAAAGGCAAAAAAGCCCAAAAATTCTAAAAAAATTAGAAACAGACGAAATTACTGAATAGTGAAAAAAATAGAAACCAAAAACAGAAGTTGATTTTAAACTAAAATAAACAGGATTAGTTTCTGACTTCTGCTTTACAGAATAAGTCGAGGGCCAGTGGATTTCATTTTATCTCGTTTCCCGCTCTGTCTTGTGCAATCAATGATATACCTCAGTTTTTCTAATCTTACTAAAGGTCAGGCTTAATATTTTTTATGCTATACCACTGTCCACTAGCTAGCTGGTACACGTTAAATTATTTGATATCGATCTCGACATAAAATAGAACAAGTGTACATGATTTTTTTTATATAAAAACGCACTAGCTAATCAATGAACAAAAAAGAATTAGGCAAAGTCAGATGCATGTTGGAACGTCTGTGGCACTGGTCGGCAGATGAGGCGTCGTCTCTAACTCGAACAAAATTTCCGAGTAAATTTTATAAGATCGTACTTATCTTTACAAAATTATTAGAAAACTATATTTTAAAAACTAGTTTCACAAAACTATATTTTAACAAAGGTTAGTATGGTCTGAACCCTCTTGCAAGTCTTTTTAAGATTAATTCAACTACTTTATAAGTCTTGGAATTAGTCCATACGAGTTACACAGCAAACGCCTCAGAATAATCTAATTCAAGTCATAATCTATTCTGACTTCCATCTCACAGCAGTATATATAGTCTTATTCTTGACATAAATTGTTCTCAAATCTCACAACTACACATATTATAGGGAGCTACGCAGCTCCGTACAGGGAGCTACGTTTTGTTGTACAGTGACGGCAATAATGCACGGTAGTATGGACCATGCAGGCCAGAGGTGGATCCATATTGCATCGCCAGTGTCTTTTACAACAAGTTAATTCTTAAACAATCCGAAGTTTTGAGAATGATTTTCACCCATCCCATGGTCAGTTATAGTCAATTTTCATTACTCACGATTTTTGAAGAAAAAAATCTTTTCGATCTGCCGCCTAGAAGGAATCAATCTGGTGGTAGAATTCCAATAGCGGCTGAACTATATGTGATTTGTGCATAGTTTTTGTCCCTTCTGAAAATGGTACTCCGTAGATCCAACAGATCTGATTGATCTTGGATCCTAAAGGCTGGACAGTCAGAAATGTTAATTACTATGACTGCTCCCTCCAATCATAAACGAGTGATGCCCTAGAATGCATGTGGTAAACCATATTACTTATGATCAAAGAAACTATTTAAAAGTTATGGTTTGGATATCTGAAAATGACACCAGTGAATTTGTCGTAAAAAAATGTTCTCATAATATTGCACTTTTACAGCTTTTTTGAATATACGCCAAGAGATATGGCAAGGCGAGGCGACGCTTCTGACAACCATCACACCATTTAAGCGCCCGAGGCATGCGGCGAGGTCATGCCGTACATATATGAAAACGTTTTATGGCAGCACAAACTGTCAATATGTATGAAAGCAAAGAAACAAACTATTGTAAGAAGATTGTAAATTTTTATCTATATGTCAATATGTGTAAATATGAATGGATGTCGTCAAGTTATGATTCTTTACCTTGTGGGTAATCTCCGATTTCTCCATTCTGTTCTCTTCTACCAAGCAGTGTGCAGCTCTCTCATCCCCTATCTGACGGCAGCAACTTCCCCAGCTTCACCCGACTCTAGAGGATCAGATTCTGGGGCTTTAGCAGGGCCTACTGGTGGTAACGCTCCGATGGAGTCATCGGGGGATTTGCATCCTCAGGGTTATAATCCAGACTTCTATATGGTAGGGATTGCTCTTGGTCATGAGGCATTATCGCTCGACATCTCCTCAGATGAATTGACCTCCACAGAGAGTCGAGTTCTACACAGGAGGTCTTGGCCGTTCCCTCGGATCCTCATCACGCTTCTGCTGGAGATCATCACGAGGCTTCCCCTCGGCCACATTCTACCCCCTCTTCTAAGGATGATGCAAACACCTCCGACGATGAACGTGATCAATACTCTGGTGAGCGTGGGAGAAATCATAGAAATACTCACTCTCCTTTAAGGCGGGCACACCCTGCCTCAGAAATTGAAGATCCTGGCACTGCTCGGAGAAAGCGATTGGCCGCTTAGAAGACTTTGCTTGGGCCTATCCAGTATCAGTCTGAAGAGGCACAAGAACTCCAAGACATCAACGATCTTCTTGAAAACCCGACTCCATATCTTGCTCGAGCATGACCGCTTCGAGTCTTCATGGAACTCTTCGCGCAGGGTTCGACATGGAGACGATCTACGACGGTCGTCTGGTCATAAATCCAGCCAAAAAAGAGTTCCTTGAACGACTTCGGATCAGCAGACTAACCAAGCGTGTGATTGGTCCCCTCTTTAGCTAAGAAATCTACATCGGCAGATGGAATACGGGGATTATTACCCTAATATGGATCAGGCCTATTATCAGCCAGGCCAATCGACTATTGGGCATCATCGACTACGGTCTCTCGATGACCCAAGCTATCCATTCCTGCAAAGGAGACGTCAGGAGGTAGTTACCAGATGTCGGGCATTCACACCTGACCTTCGAGCAGTACACTGGCCATCATGTTTCTGACCAGTCAATATGGAGAGATTTGATGGATTTAAGAATCCCATTGAATTCCTTCAAATCTATATGACTGTAGTATGGTCAGTCGAAGGCGATGAGCATGTTATTGCCAATTACCTTCTAACAGTACTCAAAGGGTTTGCTCAGTCATGGTTGCTCAACCAACCCTTTGAGTCGATATATTATTGGAGGCACCTCTGTGAATTGCTGATAGCCAACTTCCAAGGGACGTACAACCGCCCTGGGAAAGAGGATGACTTGCATTGAATGCAGCAGAACAGCGATGAGAGCCTACGTGAATTCATCAGGCATTTTAGCTAGGTTCAAAATTTGATTCCGGAAGTCTCTAATGCTTCTGTCATTCTGGCATTCAAGCAAAGAGTCTGCAATAAGAAAATAATCGGGGACATTGCCTTGCGTCCTCCGTCCAATGTTGCCGAACTCTTTAAGATGGCTGATCGATACTCGGCTAACTCCAAGGCAATTGAATGAACGAAAACACTCGATAGAGCCGATCGAAAAAAGGAAGAAGAAATCCAAGAGCAAGTCAAAGAGTCACAAATCCCAGGTTGATTCTTCAAATGATGTCTTGGTCATCGTTGACAAAAAGCCTTGTAATCTCGACAAAGGCAAGGGCAGAGCATTTGCTCGGAGGGATGGCAAGCCAAAGTGGTGTCCCATTCATCAGAAGGAAGGTCATGACCTCCAAAATTGCCAGTTCTTCCATAAAAAACTCAACGAATATTATTCAGGCAATGGACCACTTCCCACAATCAAGGAAGTGGGATAGTCGAGTGGACAGAAGAACTCAGATGCAGACGAAGGCATGCCTT
Source organism: Melocanna baccifera (assembly GCA_036346265.1). NCBI lineage: Eukaryota > Viridiplantae > Streptophyta > Magnoliopsida > Poales > Poaceae > Melocanna > Melocanna baccifera. The sequence continues at coordinate 19,125,275 of CM070704.1, read as the reverse complement.
TCCAAAGCCCGAAGCATATAATCGAGCACATCTACGGGGGCTCATCTGCATATGAGTCGAAGCGGCAGTATAAAGCTGTCGAACATGAGGTAAATTCTGTTAACTTCTCCTATGCCAATAATTTTCCTATGTGGTCGGAGGTTACAATCTCCTTCGGGAAGAATGACTATCTGATCCCTTTAGTTCAACGTGGTTAGTTCCTGACTATGGTCAAACCCACCATCAACAACTACCGAGTTAATCGAGTACTGATTGATGGTGGTAGCTCTTTAAATATATTATTTGTTACTGTACTAGAAGAGATGCAGGTCCCTCAAAGCAAGATGAAACCGGAACAATATTCCTTCCATGGAATCATGTCGGGATCTACGGCCAAGCCCATTGGCCAAGTCTCCTTACCTGTAATGTTCGGAAATCCAAACAACTTCAAGATGGAGAAGATCTCCTTTGACATGGTCGATTTTGACACAGCTTATAACGCTATTTTTGGTCGGCCAATACTGGCACACTTTCTGATGGTGGTTCATTATGCCTGTTAATGTCTTAAGCTGCCAGGTCCCAAGGGAGTGATCACAGTGTGTGGTGATAAGAAAATAGCATTATCGTGCGACTGCAAGTCCCTCGAGATGTTTGGCTAGCTGCCGACTCGAGAAGCCAATGTGACGCAGCCTTCGAGCAAGTACTCGAAGTCGAAAACTACACCGAAGTCGAACGAGGGAGTTAAGGAGGCTATCCTGGATCCTGCGGAGCTTTCCAACACTCTTTGTATCAGAATTTCTTCTGAACCCTGCATAGGAAGACGCCCTCGTCACTTTCCTCTGAGCAAACACAGATGTGTTCGCGTGGCAGCCATCCGATATGCCCGGAGTCCCCAGAGAGGTGATCGAGCATAGGCTAGCATTACGGCCTGACAAGAAACCCATAAGACAAAAATTACGGAGATGTACACCAGATCGACGTGAAGCAATCAAATTTGAATTGGACAAGTTGTTAAAAGCAGGCTTTATAAGAGAAGTTGATCTCTCCGAGTGGTTAGCTAATCTTGTAATAGTTAAAAAGTCTAATGGTAAGTGGCGCATATGTATAGACTATACTGATTTGAATAAAGCTTGTCCAAAAGATAATTTTCTTTTGCCTTGTATCAATCAATTGGTAGATTGTACTACTGGCTCTGAAATGTTGAGTTTTCTGGATGCATACTCCGGTTATCACCAGATTAGTATGTGTCCAAAAGATGAAGCGAAGACTGCATTTATCACACCATTTGGGATCTTTTGTTATGTCAAAATATCATTTGGTCTGAAAAATGCTGGTCCAACTTTTCAAAGATTTGATGCGATTGACTTTTATAAATCAAATGGGCCGCAATCTAGAGGCCTGTGTTGATGATATAGTCGTCAAAGGCATCAACGACTTGATCACATTACAGACCTGCAGGAGACTTTCGATAACCTCAGGAAGCATTGCTTGAAACTTAATGCCGAGAAATGTGTGTTTGTAGTATCTTCTGGGAAGTTGCTCAGACTCCTCGCTTCGGCGAGAGGTATCGAAGCAAATCTAGAGAAGATTAAGGCCATCGAGCAGATGCGCCCTCCGACAACGAAGAAAGAAGTCCAAAAATTCACTGGTTGTATGGCGGCTCTAAGTCGTTTAATCGCACACCTAAGTGAAAAGGGACTTTCTTTCTTCAAAATTCCTAGGAAATATGAAGGTTTTGAGTGGTCGAAGGAGGCCAATAATACTTTCGAGGACATCAGGAGATATCTCACGGATGCTCCCATACTAGTTTCTCCAAAAACAGGCGAGATGCTACTCGTGTATCTTTTCGCCACGCCACAGGCAGTAAGTGTTGTACTTGTTGCGGAATGTGAAAACGTTCAGCGACCTATATATTATATAAGTAAAGTCTTGCATGGGCCTAAGGAGCGCTACCCGTAGGTCCAGAAACTACTATATGCCCTCCTTATGTCTTCAAGGAAGTTAAGGCATTATTTTCAGGTGCACAAGATTCCTGTGTCGTCTGAGTTTCCCTTGGGAGTGGTCCTCTAGGTTAGGGAAACAGCAAGACGCATGGCAAAATGGTCAGTGGAACTTGGGGAGGTTTTCGTGTCCCAAACGGCCATTAAATCCCAGATTTTAGTGGACTTTATCGCTGAATGGACAAATCTTGAACTTGTTCAGGATCACTTACATTAAGTGGCTCGGGGGTTGGGGTGGTCTTAGAATCTCCTACGGTAGAGACCTTAAAGTATGCCATTCAATTGCTCTTTCCATCAACGAACAACATAGCTGAGTATGAAGGTTTGTTGGCTGGCATACGAGCCGTGAAAGCGCTTAGGATTTGTCGACTACTCGTGAGAGGAGACACTCAACTACTCGTGAATCAGGTTGGAAAAGAGTATCAATGCTCGAGTTTGACCATGTCTCAATATTTGATGGAAGTTCGCAAGCTAGAAAAGAACTTTCCTTTCCTGGTTTTGAGTTACAGTATATCCCACAGAATGATAAGTTTCTCGCAGACCAGTTAGCTTGACTAGCTTCTTCCTGTTCGCCTGTTCCATCAGGAGTATTCTTAGAGCAACTCTGGAAGCCATCATTAGTCGAAAGACTAGAGACAACTCCTGACGAGGTGGTGTCTATTGAGACCGAAGATACCTAGATGTCCGCCATCTATGAGTATCTTCACAAGGGTTGTATACCTGAAGACGATCTCGAAGCCGATCGTTTAATCCAAAAATCCTAGATGTATACCTTGGTTGAAAGGATACTCTATAAAAGGAGTACTCAAGGCATCCTCATATGCTGTATATCGCAGCAAAAGTGGTTGCAACTCCTCAACGATACACACGGGGGCATCTGTGGAGCACATCCATCCTACAGAACACTGGTTGGTAAGGCTTTTCGACAATGTTTCTATTGGCTGATAGTCCTAAATGATGCCCAAGAGTTGGTTAAGAAATGTATGCAATGCCGGTTTCATAACCGGCAAATACACCAACCAGCTCAAGCCCTGCAAACTATTCCTCTTTCATGATGACACATCCTCAGACCTTTTCCACGAGCACCCGGGGGCTTCGAGTTCCTTTTTGTGGCTATTGATACATTCACAAAATGGATTGAGTCCGAACCATCGGTTCGCATAACGACAGAGGGCGCAAAGAAGTTCATGATGAGAAGCGTAATTACTCGATTTGGAGTCCCAAATCGAATAATTATAAACACTGGTAAGCAATTTTCTAGTACCAAATTTCAAGAGTTTTTTGAGCAGCTCGAAACCAAGCTTTGTTACACCTTAATGGCTCATCCCCAAAGCATGCGAATGGGCAAATAATGTAAGGGATCAAAACTCGAGTCTTTGATCAGTTGGTCAAACACTCGGGGGCTTGGGTACAAGAGCTCCCTTCCGTGTTATGGGCTATTCGCATGACTCCTAGCTGAGCTACTGGAGAAACTTCCTTTTTCTTAGTCTTTGGAGCGGAAGCCATGCTTCCTTCAGAACTAGAAATAAGGTCAGGAAGGGTCAAAAAATTTAACAACTTAAATGAAGAGCAACGTCGAGCAGATGATATCAATCTGCATGAAGAAAGGAGGAACCAAGCCTTAATCCGATCAGCAGTCTATCAGCAAGCCATGCGCAAGTACTACGGTCGTAAGGTCCAACCTCGTAGACTTGCTGTAGGTAACTTGCTATTGAGGAAAATCCAATCCCAGACTAATCGAAACAAACTTTCCCCCAAATGGGAAGGTTCTTACATGGTAGTTGAAGTCACGCGTCCAGGCTCGGTACGACTTGCCATGGAAGACAACTAGGTTCTTTCAAATTCTTGGAATATTGACCAATTACGTAAATTTTATGTCTAAGACTCTTGTTCCTTTGGCAATAAAGTTTAAATATTTTCAATTCTTTTTGTTCTTGTCTAATACGAGTGCTTTTTTATGTCTGCTCACTAGTTCCTAGTAACTCCAATTTGTTTTATCTAGTCGGAGAAGGGCACAACGCTAGTCGATGTCTGTCCTTTCTGCACGTGGTCCTACCCGCTAGAAGGATATTCCTAGTGATATACCGAACCTCATCTCTTGCTGCTAGAACAAAATAAATGAGACATCGTCGAACATGATAGCGTTCCTCTCTTTCCTTAGTGGATACGTGTAACATCCTGTTTTTAGGGAGTTTTAAAGCCTTTTTTTTAAAATGAATTATCGGATTTTTTTGGAATTAAATCAAGCTTCAAATGAATTTTCAAAATTTTAACTGATTTAATATGATTAAAATAAACCTTAACATAAGCTGAAAATATTTTATTTGAGTTCCTAGTGTCTCAAGAAATTTTTTGGTATTTTTGGTGAATTGTTGGGTTTATCTGTTATTTTTCTGGAGCTCCTGGCATTTTATTTGGATTTAATAAAAAGAAAAGCATAAAACTCATTTTTCCCCAAACCCTAGCGGGCCGGATTCAACCCGGCCCACCTACCCACGCACCCGCCTCCACCCGCGCCCGACACGTGTCGGCCCCTTGGCCCATGCCCGCATCCGCTCGCCCACGCCCTGTGTTGCCCTAGCCGCCATGCCCTGATCCGCTCTCCACCATCCGATTTCCCCACGACTCATCTTAGCCGTCCATGCGTCCCGACCGAGTTCTCCCTCACAATGCGCTGTATCCAGATTGGACTTCCTCAGTTCGCGTGTTTTAAGACTTGTCGCCTCATCGGTTCGTGTGCACACCATCGCCGCTGCCTCCGACCACCGCCACCTTCCTCGCCTTGCGCCGCCGTCCCACTCTGCCGTTGACCCGTGCGCCTCCGTCCCCGCACCGCGCCTGCATCCGCTCTCCCGTGCCTCGTGCCCGCACTGCGACACCTCCTACGGTGAGACCGAGCCACGCGTCAGCGATCGAGCGACCGTCGCCTCCAATCCTCACCGTTGATCCAGATCTAGATCGACGGCCTAGATGCCGCCACGCGTCGCAAGTCCAGCCATCCAATCTAGCCGCAGCCGCCACACCCGTGCCGAGCCACGTTATCCCTAGGTACCACGTGTCACACCACATGTCGTGCCACATCAGCGCCACGTCAGCCAAAACCAAGCCCCGGCTGCCACGTCAGCTGCCACGTGTCAGCACTAGCGCGTGCCACGTCAGCCCTAGTGCACTGTTCCGTGGACCCGGTCCATTGTGAACTCTTCCTTCCCGTGCACCCGGTCCACAGCACAGTGCGATTTCTAATTTACCAGTATTTTTCTTTAGATTAAATTTTTCGAGAGCCCATTCTCCTCCGTCCTAGCTCCATTTAACCCCGTTCTTTTTGCTAAATTCATCTAAAATCGAGCTCTAGCTTTTGGTTCTATTTTCAAGGTTTTTGGAGTTCATTTTCTTATCATTTGATGTGTTTTTGTTGTTTCGGTCGTTTCCCTCTCATTAGATTCTGATTCCGGAGGAGCATGAGCGATGCTAGAAGATCCCGAGTACCTCGCTGAGCATAACCAAGGTAAGTCGTGTCCTTTGATCATGTTGAACCCAGTTTGTAATTTATTATTTAATTATTTTATTTTAAATTATCTTGCATCACTATTTAATAACAAACCTTTGTATATGGTAGTTACCGTCCCACATTGAATTATTCCCCCTTGATAATTTGAGTACCATGATGCCATTATCACCATAGGTTGGGAAAGTTATTAATGATGATATGCTAGTTGTCACATGGGTTGTACGATAGAATGCTTAGCCTGCTTAATCTACGATCGGGTTTGTCATCACATGTGAATCTTTAACTTGACTTAATGATATATGGAACCATGGTTGGTGCCACATGTATTAAAATTTGTGCCATGATATTGGTGTGTCATCGGTGTGGTCATACAAACTTGGTTTTCACTCGGGCGAGTGATCGTGCAGTAAAGGGGGAAGTGTAGGTTCACTTCGTGGGATGTGGGAGTCTCGCCCGGGTAGACTTAAGGACTTAACTTTGTGCACCATTGATCTGAGTTTTATCGTGCAAATCACATGTCTAGTATGGGATAGACCTGACTGATTAATTTGGGATATTTTAATTTTAATCTTGCCATTGTGATGAACATGGTTGCCGATTTCCATGTGGCGCAAGGGGGTGTGATGCGAAATCCTAGTGGCGGGATTGAGTTGAGATTGAACTTTATAAAGGCCTTGTTGTTATTTTCTTTAACGTGAGGATTATGACATCTTGTGGGTAGAGTTGTGTAACCTCTGCAGAGTGTAAAACAATTCGAATAGCTGCGTCCTCGGTCATGGACAACGCTCGGTGATTTCACACGGGGGTTAGTTAATTCATTTAAACTTGTGGATTTTGGTTGGTTAGTGAACAAGTAGTTCACTTTTGGCTTAGCTTGTGGATGGAATGTCCACATGTGGTTTACTTCAACTCCATTGATTATTTATTATTGTTATCCATTAAAGTTCACTTTCAATCTATTTATCACATTTATATTGAAATATCATTTATGCAAATTAACCTTTCAGCCCCCCATTGGTAAGCCTTGCATAGTATATTGCATTCATTTGTTACAAACGACTTATTGAGTACCAATGTACTCACGACTTTACGCCTATGTTGCTCAGTTGAGAAGGAGGAGTATTATCAGCAGGAGGTACCAGAAGGAGAATACTTCGATGACTTTACGGATTAGGACTTCGTTCTCCACTCGATAGCCTGTGGACGTGTCGATTGGCTGCTATGCTTTGTTTTGGTTTTGTGCTGCTAGATTTTAAGCCCTTTCGGCTAGTGATATTGTAAGCTTGACCATAAGGTCGTACCTTTGAGATTTATTATTATTTGAGGTTTCCCTTTATTTTAGCGTGTGTATGGTTGTGATTACATCTATATTTAACTGTGTGCACTAGCGTGATCCTGGACTAGTGTAGTTTACACAGAAAGTCCAAATTTGCATATTCAGGTCTCGACAACACGTCCACAAAAATGCGAGGAGCCTCCACATCCATGGACGGAGCCTTCTTGCAGATGTTCTTGAGATGGACGTTGATCTCGCCCAAGTCAAAGTCTGTTCCATTCAAACCATAGTCAGAATACAGAACCCCAAAGATACTCTCAGAAGGGGAAGAATTTAACTACACTTACTAGTTTCATAATCTCTAGTCATGTCGAAAGCACCAGAGTACATCCACATGGCATGCTCTCGCCTCTTCAAAGGGCTAATGAGGCCGGTGATGCAGTCCTTGACTACATGCCAACCCATCAGCCCGTTGTCCCTCAGCTCCTTGATCACGGAGATGTAAGGAGCAATCCTCGTGATGTCTTTTGGGACCGACTTCCTGGAGGTACTCTTCTCGGCTCCCTTACCCACGAATGAGAGGCTGTCTTCACTCGTGGTCTCCCAATAGAACCACTTCTACTTCCACGATGGCCACAATGACTTTGTAAACATCAGGATGTAGGCTTCGGACTTGCTGATATGGAGCTTGAATCCACAGGTCCCAGCGATCCCAGCCTGGCGGCTTAGCTCATGGTAATAGCAGAAAAGCTCCAAGTCCGCAGGTATTCCCAAGTACGCTTCGCATAGATAGACGAAGACGCTCAACATCATAATCGAGTTGGAAACTAAGTTCGCCAACTCGATTCCGAAGTACTCTAGAACGGCGGTAAAGAAGGGATGAGTAGGGGGTCGGAGACCACACTCACAATACGCTTGGAACATCGGGATTTGGCTGATTTCTCCTGATGGCCAATGTTGCTTGGCGGCCTCGATCCACCTTACGAACTTGTGCGGCAGAATGTACTCAATTTTCTCCAGCTCCCTCAGCTTGGAGCTGTCCATCTCCGACACCTCCCAGTTCAAAGTTTGCTTCGCCATCTGTTCTTGACTAAGATGTTTGAATTCTGGAAGAGGTTTGAAGGTGGAGGGCGACTTGTTCAGCAGAAAGTTCAAATGGGAATGAAAACGAAGGTAAAAGCCGAAGGGTTGTCCAAACGCTACCTTTTTATCGAAAGCTTCGGCTATCAACCTCGAAAGTTGAGCGGTTTTCTCGGGAAATGAACTAGCAGACAGATTTATGAGGGCTATTTAAGAATCCGTTTGGAGTCTGTTTTCTCAACTCACGTAAAATTATCTTTCTGTTCAAGCACACTTCTATTCAAATATTGAAAAGGCCTTGCTTACAGTCAACCATGACTACCGCTTGTACGACTAACCCATTTTCACTTAAGTTCGGGCATTAGATAATGAGGATAAAATAATCCTCTAGTTTATTACGTCAGCATATTCCTCGAATATACCCCTTAGCGGTAAGGGAGAAAATTCATAAGGTAGTCGTAGATCTCAATACGACTACTTCGTAAACCCTTCTATGACTATCTAGTCGTAAGTCTCACTACGACTACCTAGTCGTAAGCCCTTCTATGACTACCTAGTCATAAGTCTTGCTACAACTTCCTAGTCGTAAGCTCATATGACCACTTAGTTGTAAGTCTTACCTACGACTACTTGGTTAAGTCCCATTGCGACTGCCCAAGTTAACAACTGACATACTCCCGCGGTAGGGCGGTCTGACAAGGCAGTTAAGTATGTGCTTATACACTGATAAAATGTGCATGTCTTTACTTTGTGTGTTCACATTACAACCTTGATAGCTTTCCCATGAATACATATATTCTCACAGTCAGTGCATGGACAATACATATATTCCACCCATTTATTCAACATATCCTCATTGGCAACTCTTGTAAAAGCAGACACGCTATTAATGTACTCTTCACTCACACGACTTGCAGTATACATCCAGCTTTGGTCCTATATTATGTACATATATAACAACTTAATTAGTATTAAAAACCAAAAATCCCGGAACAACAACTCCAAGTCTCTGTGTGTAAATCGCACTATCCCAGAAAAAGCTAGTACACACAGGTTCAACAGTGATACATATCATGCATAACAACCACAAAATATTATTAAGCAAAGGTACGGGCCTTATGGCCAAGTTTTACAAAAGACGGCACATGGCCAACTGAAATAAAAATAGCGGAAAATAAATAACAAAAGAACAGCCCATCCTGCCTGTCCACAGGCGAATGACTGTAAGACACGGCCTACTCGTCGAAGTCCACACCGAAGTCATCGGAGTCGTACTCTGGCAACAGATTTTTAGCAAGGTGAGTACTTTAAACTTCTCCACAAGTTACACCAGAAAATATAACAGAATGAATGCATACATAGGGATTGACAAAGGAAGGCTTAATAGGGTACTTGTGCAGAAAAGCAATACTAAAATTTAAATACCATAATGTAAGTATGAAAAGCTGAATTTTAATACATCATATGAAACAATGTTTTAACAATGTATTAACGTTAGTGTAGGCTCCGACCTATACTAACCTAACCACGGGTATTCCACCCGGACCATTGTCAAAATCAAAGTTATTTATCTAAAACGAAATTTTATAAAACCAAATCAAATCTATGAAAACTCTGCTGAGCATGTCCATGACTCTGCAGAGGTGTACAACTTTACCCACAAGCACTACTACAAAACAGGCTATACTGGACGGGTAAATCACAGACGGTTCATACGGAACCGTCTGTGCTTAACTATCACAGATGGTTCATACTGCCACCCGGCTGTGATACTATCACAGACGGTTATTAACACGACCCGTCAGTGATAATAGAGACATCAAAGACGGTTCGTGTTAATAACCGTTTGTGATAGTTCGCAGACGGTTTGTTATACGAACCGTCTGTGATAATAGAGACATCACAGATGGTTCGTGTTAATAACCGTCTGTGACACTTCACAGACGGTTATTAACACGAACCGTCTGTGATGTCTCTATTATCACAGACGGTTCGTATAGCAAACCGTCTTTGATATGAATTGTCAAAGACGGTTTGTGTTAATAACCGTCTGTTATAAATTGCACTATTAATACTTGGACGGTGTCGACACAGATCTGTTGTTTTATTGCGCTGCATCGGTGGAGCAAGGCGGCCGGCTTTTGGGAGTTCGGGGGTGAAAATATATCGCCGTCTTCTTAGTAATCTGATCAGAGGTTAGTACTCAATTACTTTTAATTATACTTATATACATGTTTTTGTAATGGAAGGCTTAGAGATGATAATTTATATGCTATGTAGTTGCGGTAATAATCATTTTTGGCAACCATTTGTTACTTGTATAGCTAGCGGAAATGGATCGAAGCTGGATGTATATTGAGAACCGTATGAGTGAAGAGTATATTATTGGCGTATCTGTTTTTAGAAGAGCGGCTGAGCTGGATATGTTAAAGAAGGGGATAAAATACATGTACTGTCCATGTATTGATTATGATAATCTCAAGATGTTTAGCAACTCAGCGCAGATCGAAGCTCACTTGATTCGAAGGGGTTTCAGAAAAGGGTACAAATGTTGGACTAGTCACGGTGAAGAGAAATGTACACAAGAAGTTGGTAGTTATGACATAGTCGATGGGGACAACGATATGCCAGTTGTGGACTGTGCTTTAGATCATGAGGCCGCGGATGGATCGCAGGGTGACAATCTGGATCAGATGTTACGTGATGCAGAAGAGAACTACAGTGAGAGAGAGTTTGGTAAATTCGAGGGCTTGATGGAGGACTCGGAGAAACCTTTGTTCTTGGGATGCAAGCTGCAATCCACAAGGTTGTCATCAGTTCTAGAACTACTAAAATTGAAGGCAAGCAATGGTTGGTCCGATAAGAGTTTCACGGCATTGTTAGGTCTCCTAGTGGACATGCTTCTAGAGGGAAATGTGTTGCCGAGAACCACCTACCAAGCCAAGAAGATTCTTTGTCCATTAGGAATGGAAGTAGAAAAAATACATGCATGTCTGAATGATTGTATCCTGTACCGTAAAGAGTATGTTAGCTTAAATGTTTGTCCGATGTGCAAAGCATCCCGATACAAGCGTAAAAATGACTCTGATGATGGAAAGGGCATCGAGGTGAAGCAAGGAACTTCTGCTAAGGTGTTGTGGTATCTTCCTGTAATCCCCCGTTTGAAGCGTTTATTTGCAAACCGCAAGGATGCAAGATTGATGTGTTGGCACTTGGAGCAGCGTAAGAAAGACGGAATGATAAGACATGTTGCTGATTCTGCCCTGTGGAGGACCATCGATAGGATGTTTGTAGATTTCGGTGTGAAACCGAGAAATATAAGGTTTGGGTTGAGTACAGATGGAATGAATCCTTTTGGAAACATGAGCAGGCGACATAGCACCTGGCCCGTGACTCTATGCATGTACAACCTTCCTCCTTGGCTGTGTATGAAGCGGAAGTATATTTTGATGTCACTACTTATCCACGGGCCGAAGCAACCTGGCAACGATATTCATGTGTTCCTAGTACCATTGGTAGAAGATCTTGCAATACTGTGGAACGAAGGGGTACATGTATGGGATGCGGACAAACAAGAAAACTTTACTCTACGCGCTATATTGTTCTGCACCATTAATGATTTTCCTGCCCTTGGTAACCTGTCAGGGTTGAGTACAAAAGGAGCCAAAGCGTGTCCGCACTGCTTAGACAATACCGAGAGTATGTGGTTGAACAACTTGCGTAAAACTGTGTACATGCGTCACCGTAGGTTCCTTCTAAAGTATCACCCATACCGCATGATGAAAAAATAATTTGATGGAAAAAAAGAAGATGACTCAGTACCAAGACCTTTTAGCGGGAAAGAGGTGTATGATATGGTCAAGGATATAAACGTTGTGCTTGGAAAGGGGAGTAAATTGAGGAAGAACATATGGAAAAAAGGTCAATATTTTGGGACTTGCCTTATTGGGAGCACTTAGAAGTTCTCAATTGCATCGATGTCATGCACGTAGAGAAGAATGTATGTGACAGTTTGATTGGTCTCTTATTGAACATTCCTAATAAAACTAAGGATGATGTTAACGCAAGGCGTGACTTGGTCGCTATAAACATCAGGACCGAGTTAGCACCGATAGAGACCGATAAAGGCCGGACATACCTTCCCCCAGCTTGCTACACTCTATTTAAGTCTGAGAGAACTGAACTGTGCCAGTCCTTACATGGTGTGAAAGTTCTATCCGGTCACTCCACCAGCACGAAGAAAATTGTTTCCATGGAACATTTGGAATTAATTGGCATGAAGTCCCACGACTGCTATGTGCTAATGACACAAATGCTACCTGTTGCAATTAGAAGTATTTTACCGAACAAGGTTCGAGTGACAATCATAAGGCTGTGTTATTTCTTTAACGCAATTGCTCAGAAGGTTATTGATCCCGATGGACTAGATGCTCTGCAAACCGATGTGGTGACAACTCTATGTCATCTAGAGATGTATTTTCCTCCATCATTTTTTGATATCATGGTCCATCTCATTGTCCACCTTGTGAAAGAGATAAAAATATGCAGCCCCGTGTTTCTACGTCATATGTACCCTTTCGAGAGGTACATGGGAATTCTCAAATCCTATGTATGCAATCGATCTCGACCGGAGGGTAGCATCATCGAAGGTTATACAACAAAAGAGGTCATTGAATTCTGCATCGGCTACATGGCTCATGTCGATCCGATAGGTGTACCTGTATCTCGTCACGAGGGGAGGTTAGAGGGTATCGGGACTATCGGAAGGAAAGCAATAACTCGGGATCAAAATACGTATACTCAAGCCCATTTCATAGTTTTACAACACATGACTGAAGTGACCCCATATATTGAAGAGCACAAGGACATGCTACGTCAAGAGAATGCGGGCCAGTCAGAAGTTTGGATCATGAGACAACACAATCGTCAGTTCAACGAATGGTTGAAGGCGCAATTGACTAGGAGGTCGTCAAGTGAAAGACTACAATGGTTGGCAAAAGGGCCAAAATTTACAATTGTGATATGGCAAGGATATGACATTAATGGTTACACATTTTATACAACAGATCAGGATAAAAAGAGCACTGTGCAGAACTCAGGTGTCCACATAGATTCCTATGATGCGCACGTCAGTACCGCTGGCCCAAGCTCGTACTACGGGCTTATAGAGGAGATTTGGGAGCTTGACTACGTAATTTTCAAGATTCCTCTATTTCGGTGCCGTTGGGTCCATCTCCCACGGGGTATAAAGGTCGACAAGTACGGTGTCACTACTGTGGACATCGAATGTGTAGGATACAAAGACGAACCATTCGTACTCGCGAGGCAAGTTGTTCAAGTATTTTATGTAACCGACCTGGCAAATAAGAAGCGCCATGTAGTTCTTCAGGGAAAAAGAAGGATTGTCGGAGTTGAGAATGTTGTGGATGAGGAAGAGTACAATCAATTTGATGATTTGCCTCCATTCGGAGATGGCATCAGGCTCGAGGAAGAACAAGGTGATGAAATAAGCTATATGCGTGTCGATCATCGTGAAGGGCTTTATTTAAAATAAAATAGCTATGTGTAATAAATGTAACTATATATGTTTTATTGTAATTGTAAAATGACTCAGGAACTGTATATGATGTATTTGTGAATTTGCATGCTGGTAGGTGTAGTTGTATTGATTACACTCTGTGAGAGGTCTTATTGAATACTGGTAGTGTAGTTACAACAGCCAGCCGGCAAAGGTTTATTACAGATCGACAAGCAGTGGGCAAAGGCTTATTACAGATGGTTATACACTTAGAACCGTCTGTGATAGTTATCAAAGACGGTTCTCCACTTATAACCGTCTATGATATTATATTATCACAGACGGTTATAAGGTAAGAAACGTCTGTGATAGTAATACTATCACAGACGGTTCTAAGTAACGAACCGTCTATGATATCATACTATCACAGACGGTTTGTAACGTATAACCGTCTATGATAATATAATATCACAGACGGTTTAGTTATAGAACCGTCTGTGATAGAACTATCACAGACAGTTCCTTTAAGGAACCGTCGTGATAGTTCTCTATATAATACCGCCCGGCTAGGGCACAGATTCTCGCACTCGCACTCTAATCTCCAGCGCCCGTATATCTCGCGTCCGGCGCCGCGCCGCCGTCGCTCCCGACGCCGCCGCCGCCGGTCACTCCCGACGCCGCGCCCTCCCACCGACGCTCCCTCCCGTCGACGCTCCCTCCCGACGCCGCGCCCTCCCGACTCGGTGCCCTCCTTCCCGACACCGCTCCTCCCCAAGCCGGCTCCGCCCCTACTCTAGCTCCCTCCTCCCCCGCGAGCCCGGCGCCCTCCTCCCCCAACTCCGGTGCCCTCCTCCTCCGACTCTAGCTAGTTGTTTCATGTTTCATATAGAATAATGAAGATACGTTATTCATGTTTAATGTTTCATATATTGATATATATGCTATATTGTCATATTGATATATATGCTACATTGTCATAGTGATATATATGCTACATTGTCATGTTGATATATATGCTACATTGTCATATTGATATATATGCTACATTGTCATATTGATATAAATGCTACATTGTCATATTGATATATATGCTGGCCGAATTTACACATGCTGGATTGATAGATATGTTAAATTCATTTGTCATTTGTATTTGGATATGTGTTATATTTCAAATGGTATGCTCAATTCATATATTACATACATGTTATGACATTTGTATTTCGATTGATGTCATCTTTGTGCTCACATAATCATACTAATTATATTGCTATATATGAATTATTAGCAACTAGCTATAGCTAGAGATATACCACACCTCACTGCGTCCACACAGTCATCCAAAAATATATGCCACATAGACCTTCAAAGGGCATGAAGCTAGTGACACACTCGAGTGTATCCATTTCAATGAACTGGATACACTAGAGTGTGTCATTTGCTTCATAGAACTTTGCTTAGGCCCACACCTCACAGGCTAGTGACACACTACAGTTATTTTTTCTTAGAAGAGAGATGGCGTCCTCACAGGCTTCGTCGTCGTCATTTGGGTCTCACGCTCCCAAGATTGGGAAAACTAAGCGTGGTCGAGGAGTATCGAAAAGGTCAGATGGCCGAATGACCATCACGGTGGTCTCTCCGGATGGGGTCCCTCTGCAACCGAAGAAAGCAGTGGCATCATTTCGGAGTACCTACGGGATAATTGGAAGGGAACGGGTCCCCATCACCATAGCAAGCTGGAGAGAGTTGTCAAACGATCACAAAAATCAGCTATGGGAGGAAGTTACACATTCGTTCGAGATCCCGGCAATCTGAGGGGACTCGTGCGACGGCACGCGCTCCTCGCAATGGGAAAAGCATGGAAGAATTTTAAGAGCACTCTTGTGACGCGGTACGTGGCCAAGGATCTTACGCCCTTCACAAAGTATCCTTTTGTATCACCGGAAGCATGTGAGGCCTTCGTGCAGATGAAGACAACGACTGAATTTGAACAACAAAGTGCGACGCACAAGGCTATCCAATCACAAAACACTCACCCTCACAGACTCGGCACTGCTGGGTACGCGGGTAAAATCCCGCAGTGGAGGATGTAGGACGAGGTCGCACTCTGATCGGAGGCCTCCCCGCTATTTGCCGGGATCGCAAACGCGCGCGCTTGAAACTGGTTAAGAGCGAGGTCATCAACCACATCTTCGGGTGTCTCTTTCAAAAACCCCACAGATGAGGAAGTGTCCCAACGCCTAGTAAGATAAGTTAAACTACATAGTTGTTAACACCTCTTGAACTTCATGGGTTCAAAAATAACATGATTAATTGCCTCTTGCAGCAATCATTGACTACCGAATCTTCTCGTGGATCCTTTCAAGAATACAGGGAGAGAGATTTACTATCACAGGCCTTGGGAAACAAGGAGCACCTAAGTCGCACACGAGGCTTGGGGGTTTACGTATCTTGGAAGCACGGATTTCCAGATTACTCCGAGACATATAGGAGTAGGAAGATATCCAAGGCGTACCGCAACGACCTAATGAAACAGGAGCTTCGTGCTCAACTTCAGGAACAACTATCTGCCTCACTTCAAGAACAGACTGCCTCACTTCGAGGAGAGATAGATTCATTGAGGGAAGAACTGAGACAAGTCCGCAACCAATCACAACCCACCCCAACTACTGCGGTACCCAGTCCCCCTCAACGTCGCAGTAGCTGCGCGTCCACACCAAATACTGAACATAGCGACGCGCGCTTACCTATCGATGACATTCAGGTAATGCACCTCTTTAGAATGCTGCATAGATCTCTCTGGTGGACACCTTAACTCATCTTGTGTTGTTATGTAGGGGCCCATACCTTGCATCCTCAGAGTCAGACTTATTAGCTCTATTCCCGTTGACGCTGGGAGGGGGATGGTGTATCCATTGCTATCAAGTACGCTGGTACACGGTGTACAAGTAGAGATCGGTTTCATAAAAGTCCAGGTGGACATGATTAATGATATTTTTAAGACCGTCCCACTTGAGAAGACCCCAAACGAAGAGATTAAGACATTAGGGGATGCTGTCCACACATTCATTAAGTGGCCGAAGAGGGACATTGCCCTCGACTTGTTCGTGCCACGATCTCCACATCCAGTGTCCTAAGAGGGACATCGTCCTGGACCTGTCACATCGGCTCCGGTGGCTGCACCTCCAGCTCCGGTGGCTCCACCTCCAGCTCCGGTTCGGAAGCCTGTTGCATCGGCTCCCGCCGAGACGCCACCGAGAACGTATCGTAAGCGAGGCTATAAGACTCAAGGGAAGAAAAATAAGGCTCCAGTGCCATGGAAGTTCAGTCTAGGAGTGTCGTTGGTCCCTGAGTCGCAATTACCCAGGCTTGGCATTATTTGCAATACATTGCATGCCTGTGTCACAAACCGTCTGTGATATTGTGAGTATCACAGACGGTTCGGAACAGGAACCGTCTGTGATATCGTGTCTATCACAGACGGTTGTTGTTTTTAACAGTCTGTGAAAGTAGACTATCACAGACGGTTGTTTGCAAAAACCGTCTGTAATGTCAGTTATCACAGATGGCTTGAGAGCCGTCTGTGATAACCACCTATTATCACTGACACATAAAAACAGACGGTTTGAAAACCGTTTGTGATGACGGTTCCGAACCGTCTGTGATAGGCCTGTTTGTAGTAGTGAAGACGTGTCCTTCCTTTTGAGCCACGTGATTAATACACTGCCTTAGGTGTGCGGCGGGGAATTCACGACAGGCCGTTACAATGCTCCATAGCCAAAATAGTTATGCCGCCACTGAGGTTTCACCACAACTCGAATCCACGAGTTGGAGCCCCCTCTTGTGCCATGTGAGACTTCTCGCGGCCTGTGCCACGCTCATATTCATCCTATAGCATTTCTATGTTTGGAATGTTATACATTACTTAGCCAGGTCCATCCCATACCGGACTTGTGATAGTACAAGGTGACTTTGTAAAATAATTCACAGAAATGGTCCTCAATTTGATTTAGGCTCAACCACAGTTCTCGTGCTCGACAATCCACAGCGTGCCACCAAACACGATGTATGCCGGTACCCCACCACCTAACCAATAGCCTAAGTCCAAATCAAGCTTTCTATTTTTATTTTTAAATCATTTTACAAACTATCCTTGACTCTCCAAAGTCAAGAATGCATTAATAGAAACTGTCATTTCATGTGAAATAATTGATCCCAACTAAATCATTCTAAGACAGTCTAATCAATTTTCTAAAAAATTCTAGTTACTACTACTGTACCAACTAGTTTTTATCTAGGTGACAAGGTATGTGATAGCAAGAAGCAAATTTGGCCATACAAAGGAACATGGGTATTAACTAGAGTTTAAACCGTCTTTATATTACAATTGAATAAAAACTAAGCATGCATATATAGTAAAATAATATAAATAATTTAAAATAATAGGAACAATATGGTCAATGGTGTAACTTACCTTGCTTGAAGTTCTGCTGCGAATCGTTGTCGAAATCGAACTCTCCTAAATCGTCAAAATCTATACACGAAGAATCAATTCAAATTCAAAAATAAAATTCAAATAAAATTCAAAAATTGATGGTCACCGGTGCTCCAACAGGCGGCGGCGCCGGCCGAGGTGCGAAAAAGGAAGTGGGCAGTGAGGGGAGTGTCCTGATACCTTGTGCGGACCCTGAGGGTGGCCGGAGGGGGCTGGCGGCGAAGAAAGGCGGCGGTCAGAGAAGGCTCACGGTGGCGGGGGTGATCTGGTGGCGGGAAAGCTCGGTGGAGGGGTGGTCGACGATCGCTGAGGCACGAGGAAGGTCGGAGTAGCGTCGGCGAGGAGCGAGGAGCGAGGAGCGAGGAGGTGGCCGGAATTGCTCACCGGAGCTAAAAGTGGCCGGCGGAGGAAAAGTGAGGAGCGGGGAGGCTCGAGGCTCAACGTCCCGAATTGGAGGGTGAGGGGGAGGCGGTGTGTCAAGGGGATGCTTGGGGAGAGCTTTATATAGGCGGAGGGGGACGCCGGAGGGGGTAATGGCTCGCCGATTTTGGTAACGGCCGCAAGGCTTAAATTCACCGGTGAAAGAGGGTTTAAAGAGGAAAGTAATGCTCGGATTGAGTGCGGTGGTGAATGAGGACCATAAAGTGCAATTGCACAGGAAGATTTGGTGGAAGAAACCGTCGATTTAAAATCTCGGTTTTGAGCGTTAATGGCGGCGGCGGCTGTGGCGCGAGGAGGAAGATGCGGCGGAGATGATGGGACTGACAAGCAGGCCCCGCTTGTCAGCGAGAGAGAAAAGGAGGAAAGGGGGGCAGTGGCATGGATTTGCGACAAGTGGCAAGGGAAAGAGAGCGGGGCCGTGCGATCCCGAGTGAAGCGGTAAGTTAAGAGCAACGGCCAATATTCGATTGGCAACGGATATCAAATCAGAGCCGTTCAAGCGAGGCCAAAGGGGTAAGTGACTTTGTGCGACCGAGATTTGATCCAGCGGCTGGTGGTTAAATCGGGACTGTCGAATGGGGATGAAGAGGTAAGTGGCTGGTAGCGGCCGAGATTGATCGAGAGTGGAAAGGTGAGATCTGATACATCGAGTGCAACAAGTGGTTAAGTGCGGCTATGATTAAATCGGCTAAGGGGAAAGAAGATCAGAGCCCAACATGTGTCGGTTTTAGGGGAGAGGGAAGCGGGTGAAGGGGTAAGGGGAGATGGGCGGCTGAGATTAAGTCCGGCGATGGGGTTTGGCCCGATGCGGGACACGCATCAGCACGAGGGGAGTATTCAGGTTATTTCTTTTTAAGATTTTCAGAAAAGCTTAGGAGGGTTTAAAAAGCTTAGAAAAATACCAAATAAATTTTAAAAATTTCAAAAAAATTCAGAGAATCCTCTGGAACTATT